>JAJPUD010007383.1:92738-108783 GCA_023553655.1 Myrmecobius fasciatus | reverse complement strand
ATCTATTGAGATAATCATATGGTTTTTGTTAGTTTGGTTATTAATATAATTAATTATGCTGATAGTTTTCCTAATATTGAACCAGCCCTGCATCCCTGGTATAAATCCTACTTGGTCATAGTGTACTATCTTGGGGATGACTTTCTGTAATCTCATTGCTAATATCTTATTTAAAATTTTTGCATCAATATTCATTAGGGAAATTGGTCTATAGTTTCCTTTCTCTTTTCACCCTACCTGGTTTAGCTATCAGCACCATATTGGTCTCAAAGAAGGATTCTGGCAGTATACCTTCTGTCCCTATTTTCTCAAATAGTTTGTGTAGTATTGGAATTAATTGTTCTTTGAATGTTTGGTAGAATTCACATGTAAATCCATCTGGCCCTGGAGATTTTTTCTTAGGTATTTGGTTAATAGCTTGTTCTATTTCTTTTTCTGATATGGGGCTATTTAAATAATTTATATCCTCTTCTGTTAACCTGGGCAATCTATATTTTTGTAGATATTCTTCCATTTCATTTAGATTATCAAACTTACTGGCATAAAGTTGGGCAAAGTAACTCCTAATTATTGCTCTGATTTCCTCTTCATTGGAGGAAAGTTCTCCCTTATTCTTGAGACTAACAATTTGATTTTCTTCTTTCCTTTTTCTTATCAAATTAACTAAAGGCTTATCTATTTTGTTGTTGTTTTCATAGAACCAACTCTTAGTTTTATTTATTAACCCAATAGTTTTCTTATTTTCAATTTTATTAATTTCTCCTTTTACTTTTAGAATTTCCAATTTGGTATTTAATTGAGGGTTTTTAATTTGTTCTTTTTCTAGTTTTTTTAATAATAAGCCCAATTCATTGATCTTTTCTTTCTCTATTTTATGCAAGTAAGCATCTAGAGATATAAAATTGCCCCTTATAACCGCTTTAGCCGTATCCCACAAATTTTGGTATGTTGTCTCCTTATTGTCATTCTCCTGGATGAAATTATTGATTGTGTCTATGATTTGCTCTTTCACCCATTCATTCTTCAGGATTATATTATTTAATTTCCAATTAACTTTTGATTTATTTTCTCCTGGCCTTATATTGCATGTGATTTTTATTGCATCATGATCTGAAAAGGATGCATTTACTATTTCTGCCTTTCTGCATTTGGTTTTGAGGTTTTTATGCCCTAACACATGTCAATTTTTGTATAGGTTCCATGGACTGCTGAGAAAAAAAGTAAACTCCCTACTGTCTCCATTCAACTTTCTCCATAGATCTATCATACCTAACTTTTCTAGCAATTGGTTTATCTCCCTAGTTTCTTTCTTGTTTATTTTGTGGTGTGATTTATCTAATTTTGAGAGAGCATGGTTGAGATCCCCCACTAGTATCGTTTGGCTGTCTATTTCTTCTTGCATCTCTCTTAATTTCTCCCCTAGGAATTTGTGTGCTATTGCACTTGGTGCATATATATTTAGTATAGATATTGCTGCATTATCTATGGTACCCTTTAATAAAATATAGTTTCCTTTCTTACCTCTTTTGATTAGATCTATCTTGGCTTTTACTTGCTCTGAGATAAGGATTGTTACCCCTGCTTTTTTTTTGTTCACCTGAAGCATAGTATTTTCTGCTCCAGCCGTTTACCTTCATCCTATATGTGTCACTATGTTTTAGATGTGTTTTTTGTAGACAACATATTGTGGGATTCTGGTTTTTAATCCAGTCTGCTATCTACTTCTGCTTTATGGGAGAGTTCATCCCATTCACATTCACAGATAGAATAACTAATTCTTTATTTCCTGCCATCTTATTTACCCAAGTTATGTTTTCCCCTTTCCTTTCCCCTTTCTCCCTTCCCCCCTCCTCAGTACTTTGCTTTTGATGATCCTCTCCCCCAAACAATACTCCACCGTTTAGATACCTTCCCCCTGTTTTTACTCCTTTCCCCTGATTCTTCTATTTTCCCTTCTATTAGTTTATCCCTTTCTTTTCCTCCTTTCCCTCCCCCTTCCCTCTAGCAACAGACAAGTTTCTATGTGAAATCAAGTATCTGATATACACTTTTAGAGCCCAACCTGATGAGAGTAAGATTTACACAATGCTCAACTCCCTCCCCTCTTTCTCTATTATATTAGGTTTTCTTTGCCTCTTCAAGAGATTTTACCTTGTTTTTACCTCCTTTTTTTAGATCTTATTTTTACCACTTTTCCCCTCTTTTCCCCAGTATGACAACCTTTCCCCCTCTAGTTCTCTTTTTCATATTATCAAAGTAATATCTAGTTAATTATACCCCCAAACTTTAAGCATCCCCCTATGAGAAATAAAGTTCCCAAGAGTCCTTTCCTTTTTACCTTTTTATGCATCTCTTGAGTTCTGTGTTTGGATGTTGGATTTCTTGTTCAGATCTGGTCTTTTCATTAGAAATAGGTGAAATTCACCTATATCATTGAATGACCATCTTCTTCCCTGGAGGATAATGCTCATTCTAGCTGGATAGGATATTCTTGGCTGTAATCCAAGTTCCTTTGCCTTTCGGGATATCTGGTTCCAGGCCCTTCGATCCTTCAATGTGGAGGCTGACAGATCATGTGTGATTCTAATTATTGATCCTCGGTATTTGAATTGTTTCTTTCTAGCTGCTAGCAGAATCTTTTCCTTGCTGCTGTAGTCCTGAAATTTAGCAACGATATTCCTTGGGGTTTTAATTTTGGGGTCTCTTTCAGGAGGTGATCGGTGAATTCTTTCAATGGTGATTTTGCCCTTTGATTCTACAATCTCAGGGCAGTTTTCTTTCAGGATTTCCTGGAAGATAGTGTTTAGATTCTTTTTTTCATCATGGCTTTCAGGAAGTCCAATAATCCTTAGATTGTCTCACCTAGATCTATTTTTCCAAGTCAGTTGTTTTTCCTAGGAGATATTTCATATTTTCTTCTAATTTTTCATTTTTTTATGTTTGTTTGACTGATTCTTGAAGTCTTATTGAGTCATTCACTTGCATTTGTTCAATTCTTATTTTTAAAGTGTTGTTTTCTTCAGTTACTTTTTAAAGCTCCATTTGTAACTGCCCAATTTAATTTTTTGTTCATTGCACTCTTTTTCCACTTCACTAATTTTATTTTTCAATAGATTGGTGTCTTTTTCATATCTCTTTTGCAGGTCATCATATCCTTCTTGCAAGATACTGTATCCTTCTTGCACGGATTTCAATTTATTTTCCCATTTATCCTCCAGTTCTTTTATTAGGTCCTTTAAGCAATCTTCCAGAAAGGCCTTTTGAAACGGGGACCAGTGATGGTCCTTGATGATTCCCTCTGGAGTTATGTCTAAAGGAACCTCTGGATCTGGGGTCTTCTCTTTCTCTTTGTAAAAGCTGTCTATGGTGAGAGCTCTCTTTTGCCTCTTCCTTTTTTTTTTGTTTTATACAGCGTGAATATCTCTTTAAGGTAGGGGAATAAAAACGGCGGCTGAAACAGCCGGCTGAAGATTTTGCCCTGAGGCGCTTCGGCGAATTAATTTAAGGTGCTGGGCCAGTGGGGGCTAGGACTAAGTCCGAATTACTCCTTAAACAAGGCAAGTTTGCCAGAACACCTGTCCCCAATCAGGGCAGAGTGTCCCGAGTGCCTCAGATAAACTCCAGGTGTTTGGAATTTGGAGTTTGGAGTTTGGAGTTTTTTGCCAGTCTGAGCTGAGCTGAGCTGAGTTCCACCCTCACTTCCGGCCTCCACCAGAGTTCTCTGACACAGGAGTCCTCTGTTTATCCCTCTGTCCGAGCTAGACAAACCTGATGTGAAGTTTTTCAGAGATATCTGCAAGCAGTGTCCAAATATTTCCTGATTCATTGACTTGAAGATCAGTTCACAGGCTTATTTTATTGTTGATTTGAGAGAAGTTAGGAGGAGGATGCAGTGAGTCACGTTTTCACTCTGCCATCTTGGCTCCGCTCGGCATTGATCTTTACAAAGCTTTACATTACAAATTTGACCCCCAGTCCCCACCCCTCCCCTAGGTGGCAGGATGTCCACTTCATGTTAATTATGTTAAAATACTCGAGAAATCGAATATATGTATACATCTTTCCACACTTATTGTTGTGCAAGAAAAATCGTATCTACAAGAAAGAAAAATCAGATAAAGGAAACACAATGCAAGCAAACATCAATTGAGAGCATGAGAATGTTATGTTGTGGCCCACATTTCATATCCCTCTTTCTGGGTGTATATGGTTTTTCTTCAGTGAACAATTGGAAGTGGTTTGAAGCATTTCATTTTTGAAGAGAGCCATGTCCATCAGAATTGATTGTCATATAGTATTGTTGTTGCCTTGCATAATGATCTCTTGGTTCTGCTCATTTAATAGTTTTATTATAATATGGTTCTAATATTTCCTATGTAAAAGTCCATGATTTGTAGTACCTAATGAGATATAATTAATCAACAGCAAATGTTGACTGATCCACTAAATAGAGTACATGCTTTAGCAATAAATCATATATGGTTGGGATTATAGAATCTTTTGTATGAAGGAATTTAGAGATTGTCTAGCTAAATCCTCTATCTGAAACTTCTGCTTGACCATATAAGGAGGAACACAGTGCTGCACAAGGAAGCTCAATGTGTTTCAGACATTTTTAATTGTTTAGAAGTTTCTCTTGATTATATTTCCATGTAGTTTCTACACATTGGTTCTAGTTCCTTTCTCTGGAGTCTCACAAAAAAACAGGATCTGTTTTTTTACAGGATAATCTAAATAATGAATACATGAAGATACTCTCAAGTAGTGAGTATGTTCAATAGCAACTGTAGAAATAATAAATATATTGATGAGGATAATAATAAGACAATATAAAACAATTTATAGGATTTAATTAAAATAGTAAAGAACAATTTTTATCCCTAAATACATAAAAAACAGAAGAAGGAATTAACAAATTCAATATGCAATTAAGAAAAAGAAATGTTCCATAAGCAAATGGTTTTGAAAATTAAAGTTGAGATGTAGAATAGTGGAGAAGGAGAGGGATATGGAGAGACACACAAAGAGATCAAATTAACAAATAACAAGGGAATATCATAAGTACAGGTAAAATTAAAAATCAGAACTTGACATACTGAGCTAAATGGATATATATCTAAAAAATCAAGATGAACCAAGCTTCAAAAATTTAAAATGTCAAAAGTTAAAAAAAACCAGAAAACAGATTACATAAATATTCCAGAAACTGACAAAATCATTAAAATCCAAGTAGTTAAACATCAGCATTCTGTGTGGCTTTACATCATGGAGTACCACAACTTTTGGTGAATAGAAGTTCTAGGTCAACCAAAAGCCAATAGAAAGACTCATGGTGGATATAGGCACACTGAGTATATTGACTTTAGTCAATTGATAAAACGGATTTGTGTATAAGAAGAGACACTGAATAGCTTATTTAGAAAATACTTAGAAACAGGACAGGCAGTTTATATACTAAAATGATGAGCAAATTGAATGCTCTTTACAATGTATAAAAATCAAAAGCAAAACCTTTATTATAGAGTATGGCTTTTTTATAGAAAGTAGTACAGACATAAGATGAACAGATCTGAATGGGTTGTAGTCATTGCCCTTGGGAAGTTGCCCATATAAAGATCAATTGAAAGACTGAAGAGTTCAAGAAAAGAATTTAAGACAGGAAATTTATATTTTAAGCTTTCCCAAGACATCATTTATTTCTGAAACATTTTCAGAAAACAGTCAATAAATGGAAGAAGCATTAAGTAAACAACTTCCTTATTTTTTATTGCTTAATTTTTTATCAATCCTTATTCAGCTTAACATCAATTAGAATTTATGATACCTATATGTGCATTGCCTATACAAGACTTATCCTTTGTATAGTAAATATGAGATAAGATATACAAGAATATTCATGAAGCTTTGATTTTGCTAGGTGGCACAATGAATAGAGTGTAAGGCCTAAAGAGAAGATCTGAGTTCAAATATGGAAAGCTACTGGCTTTGTGACCTAGGTCAAATCAATTAACTTCTGTTTGCTTCAGTTTCCTCATCTATAAAATGGAGATAATCTCTTAGCTTAGTAATAAAATGAGATAGAACTTGTAAAGCATTTAGCACAGGGATTGGTATACATTAGTCACTTAATAATTTTTCCATAATAATGATGAAGATATACAAACAGATTGTTACCAACATAGTAGTGAAGTTTGGGGATAGAAGATATTGTCATACAGTATAGTGATACAGAAACCAAGGAAAGAGACTTGTTCAAAAAAAACTAGCCATAAACATTGTTGAGAAATTTCCAAAGAACCACAGGAATAAGGATTAAGAAGAGATTTATTAACTGGGCTGTAAGATTTCACTGGTAGAAATTTTATTGAAGTTTGCATCCTTTCATAATAGAATTTCACTGTCATCACTTATTATGACTCAATTATAATGCAGTTGGAATTAATCTAGATTACTCTTTGTAATTTATCACCAAGGTACATTGATATATAAGCCATTAAAAGTTAACAAAAATGGTTGTTTAATATAAATTAAGAGTCAACCAGTAAAATGTGTTTGGGTGGAAAGTGGTTTCCAGGACCTTTCATAGCACTATTTATAAACAACATTTATAGGATGGCAATAAACTTTTTGCTTTCTTTCTACCAAGAGTTAAGAACTGTTTTTGTAGCAAATGCCTCAAGTGAGAAGCAGGAAAAGTATTGACCAGCATTTTATTAGCAAAAAAGACATTAAAAAAATAAAACACATAAAGGTCTAGTGATAAGGAAGAAAAAAAAAAGCTGAAAAGTTAAAAATAGTACTTCTCTTACTGCATTTGATGTATTGCTCCTGTAGTGGCCTGAGACCTAATCATTTCTCGTCAGGAACAACATTATTACCAAACCCATAGGGAAGAAGGAAAGTATATTGCTTTCTTTCTGCAATCAAAACAGTGGTCAGAAATACATGAACTTCAACTCAATAGGGGCAACACAGACTAGGGCACTGAGGGAATAAATAATAAACACATAGAGAAAAAAACAACTATGTATCAAAGTGAAAGAATGCTAAAAGTTTTGGGGAAGGTTCTAAGTATTTACATAATGTCTGCTATGTTTCAGGTACTATAATAAGTTCTTTATATGTAAATATATATATATATATGTATATATATATATATATACTCAAATGAGATTACACATTCATACATATATATGTGCATATATATATTCATTATACATACATATATGTGTAATCTCATTTGATTCTCATAATAACACTGTTTGATAGATGCTATTATTATTCCCATTTTGCAATTGAGAAAGCAGAGACAAACAGAGGTTAAGTGACTTGCCAGGATCACACTGTTAAGTATCTGAGGCTGAATTTGAACTTTAGTTTTCCTGCCCCCATGTTCAGTGTTTTAGTCACTGAATGACAAGCTGCCTTTAATTTGGGTGATCACAAATGAAATATTTAGGATCATTTCTACAGAAAATTATCCAGCAGGTAATTATTCAGCACTGTTCCACCCTTTTCTGCTTTTCCATATTTTTTTCCTGACACACCCATATTCTCAGTAGTGATGAAGATCCCCACTCCTTCTATATGTATTACGGGTACTTAATCTGTTTTCTATAGAGTTGAAGAGGTCATCATTGCACCTTAGTTTTTTCTTCTCAAAAATGAAACATCCCACAACTTCTCACTGTTATATATAGACATTCATTTCTAATGCTTCTTTTTAGATAGACTTCACTAAGTGCTATAATAGGGCTGCTTCAAAAATATAATTGACAGTGTTGAGAAATTAAAACTTATGGTCTCATACAGGAGCAAATAAGTTTTTTTATATTTTATAGTTTAGAATTCTTCTTATGGTGTCATTCACATGTAATATGAATAATATCATGCCATTTGTTCATATCAAGTTCAAGGGAAAATGCTAGGCATATTATGTTTTTTTAAGTGAAGAGACTCTCTATGGACTTTCTCTTGAAGAAAATTGTCATAAAAGTTTAGCCAACATCTCATGAACAAATAATTGTGAAACTCTCAGGATATGAGAAGGATTGGAAAATTCTTAAATGTGTACCACTTGGACCTAGAGTGGTGATATTCAATGTTTTTTTTTTTAAATTACTAAGTTTTGTCTATCTTGTTTCCCTCTCTCCCTCTCTCCTTCCATCTATCTCTGCTTCTTCCTTACCTTCTTTCTTTTCCTCCCCATGCGTCTCTGTTTCTGGCTGTCACTATCTCTATCTCTATTCTTATTTCTGTGTGCCTGTCTCTGTCTCTTTGTTTCCCTCTCTGTCTCTGTTTGTCTTTCTGTCTCACCTTCTTAGGAACATACCATTTCCATTATTTAGGGATAGTTAGTCCCTGATGAATTGAAGGTGATTAATGGTATCCTTAATTTGTCTTATTTTTGATAGAATACTTAACAAAATCTGCAAAAAGAACTTGTGTATTTGCCAATGTTTACCAAAAGATAAAGCATGTGAGTACATAAACTAATGCAGAAAATCTCAGAGCTTATATGTATATTCTGATATCTCTTTCTCTCTGTATATATATATATATATGTATATATATAAAGCTGTATATATATATGTATGTATATAAAGATATATATATATATATATATATATATATATATATATATATAAATTTTCCTGCTCTGTAAATTCTTCCCTTTCTCTGCTGAGGAGTATTGCCACTCCTTAGGAGAAAAGTCTGCAGAATACTTCACCCCTACCCCAAATAAATGCTTATATAAATGTCCTTGCTTCGATAAAAAAATAAATTTTAATGGCCATTTATTTCAATCCATACCTAAAAAAAGAATTCTTTCTATATAATATTCATCAAGAGTAGTCATTCAGAAATTATTCAAAGATTTCCAGGAAGGGAGAATTCACTATCTCCAAAGGCTCTTCTTTTCTTCTTGAATAAATTTAATTCCCAAGCACTGTTTTCTGGTATTAAGCTTAAATTTATTTCTTTTCAACTACTACCATTGTTCTGACTTTTGAATTCTAGGTATACATATAAATTAATTCTCTTCTTTTCTTTTTTTTACCTTTTTTATTTTATTTTATTTTATTTTTTTAAAAATTTTATTTTATTTGCATAACATATGTGTGGGTAATTCTTCAACAATAACCCTTACATAGCTTTCCGTTACAAATTTTTCCCCCCAACTTCCCCACCCCTCCCCTAGATGGCAGGATATCCACTACATGTTAATTATGTTAAAATATTGGCAAATCGAATATATATATATACATATTTCCAAACTTATCATTGTTGTGCAAGAAAAATCTTATCTACACAAACAATATATCAGATAAAGGAAACACAATGTAAGCAAACATCAATCAAGGAATATGAGAATGTTATGTTGTGGTCCACATTTCACATCCCTCTCTCTGGGTGTATATGGCTTTCTTCAGTGAACACTTGGAGGTGGTTTGAAACATATCATTGTTGAAGAGAGCCATGTCCATCAGTAATTCTCTTCTTTTCAAGACAGCCCTTCAAATATTTGAAAAGAGCCAATGTTCCTTCTCTGCTTTCTAGGTGTAATAATCCCAGTTCCTTCATATCTTCATGTGAAATGAATTATGGATTCTTTACCATTCTGATTGCTCACTTCTGCATATTTTTCAGCTTCACCTGCCTTATTTTCCCCTCCAGAGCCATCTGTTTTCAATGACAAGATATAGGTCAAGATGGTTGGAGATGGCCTTGAATGAAATAGGAAACCTTGGCCTTTTTAAGGTAAGGTTCTCAACAAGTCTCAGTTTGACTTGCACAGTCCTCTCTCATTTGTATCCAATTCACTCACATGTCATGACATCACTTCCATGATTCCATGGTCTTCTTTGAGAATGAAGAACAAACAACAACTTCTGTGAATAAAATTGGCATGGAATTGGTCAGTTGGAAGACTCTTCCTTTCTTTTTTCCCTTCC
The DNA here is from genome assembly GCA_023553655.1 of Myrmecobius fasciatus. Taxonomy (NCBI): domain Eukaryota; kingdom Metazoa; phylum Chordata; class Mammalia; order Dasyuromorphia; family Myrmecobiidae; genus Myrmecobius; species Myrmecobius fasciatus. The sequence continues at coordinate 98,827 of JAJPUD010007383.1, read as the reverse complement.
TCCCTCCCTCCTTTACTCTCTTCCTCTCTTCCTCCCTCCCTCCCTTCCTCTCTTCTTCCATTCCTCCCTTCCTTCTCCCTCCTCCCTCATTTTCTGTCTTCCTTCCTTCCTTCCTTCTTTCTTTCCCTCCTTCTGTATATATAAGGTATCATACCCTTAGTTGCAGATGCTCGTAAAAGCATTTTTTCTCTCTTTTGCATCTATGAACCCTCCCAAGATATCTTGGGATTTACTAGCTACATTTCTTTCTTAAGGATTAGATCTTAAGCCAAAATCGGTCTGATTAACCATCAATAGGTCATAGGACAAACCCCATTTAGTCATAGTTTGGATCCTGATTGACTCAAATTGAATATTAACAGCAGTTATTTTTGCTTTGGCAAGGAATCTTTAAGGTCTTTTTCTTCTAGGTTCATTCATTTATTTATTTAGATTTTTTGAACTAGATGAAAGAGGAAATTCTTTGCCTAAAATTCTACATAGCCTTAATCACTGATTGTGTGTAATCTCAGTTAAACTAAGACCTATTGAAGACCTTAGTTTTAAAAGGCCAAGATCTGCCAGCCAGGGCCAACTCTAGTTGTCTTGATCTATGTCTTGACACTGGACCCAAATGGATCTGGATGGGAAAGTGAGAGGTGAGCTTTCACAGCCCTCCCTTACTGAAATCTAATTCACTTGCATTTCATGGCATCATCTCCCTGATATCATGGTCCTCTTGGAGAATGGAGGACAAACAACAATTCTTCAGCTTATCAAAATCCTTCCAAGAACTTTGAGCTCAGAATTGGGTGTAAGAACTGTAGTCTATGCAGATCAGAGCACAGCAAGACCATTATTTCTGAAAGTAATGACTATTATGTAGCCCAAGTTCATATTAATTTTAATGTCTGCCATCACACTTCAGTGTAACTTTTATGGACTTGTTTATTTTCTTTACTCCTGAAAACCTTGGATGGAAACCTAGACTTCCATGTTTTGTAGCTGTAATTATTACTCTAGAAAACTGAAGTAAACAATATGTTCACATACATTTACCAATAAGGCAGATTTCCAGGCTAGTTTTCAGATTTCTCTGCAATTGAAACTCTTTATTATTGATACTTTAGGATCTAATAAGTACTTCCAGGGTGGAGCCAAGATGACAGAGACCAGACAGGAGTCTCTGTAACTGCCTCTAACCTTCCCTCAAACCAGAGGCAGATGAAGCCTCTAGACTGGTTTTGAAGTTAAAGAATCCACAATATCTGGAATACAACACATTTCTAGAAGAAGATACTCTGCAATAACTTCAAAACAGGTCTCTTTCAATTGGGCAGGGGGGTGGTCTGCCAAACCCAGACTTCAGCACAGGGAGACAGGGCAGGGAGCAGGAGCAAAAGTCGGAGTGTTGTGGCTTCCACATACCCGAGTCTTCTGTGGGGCTCTTGGGTCAATTTATCCTGATTGTAAGCAGGTGATTTGGCAGATCTGCCTTTTGTGGGTGGTAAATTGTGATCCACAATCTCTATATGCTTATTTGCAGAAAATAGAGAAAAAGAAAATCAATGAATCGGGCTTGCAACTAACAAAACTGGAAAAAGAACAAATTAAAAACCCCTAATCAAATACCAAGTTTGAAATCCTAAAAATAAAAGGAGAGATTAATAAAATTGAAAGTAAAAAAAAAACCTAGTGAATTAATAAATGAAAATAAAAGGTTTTTTTTCATAAAAACAATATAGATAAATCTCTAGTTAATTTGATTAGAAAAAGGAAAGAGGAAAATCAAATTGTTAGTCTGAAAAATGAAAAGGGAGGACTTTCCACCAGTGAAGAGGAAATTAGGGGGGCGCAGCCAAGATGGCAGAGTGAACACGTGACTCTGCATCCTCCTCCAAACTTCTCTCAAACCAACAATAAAATAAGCCTCTGAATTGATCTTCAAGTCAATGAATTGGGAAATATTTGGACACTACTCTCTGAAGAACTTCATATCAGGTTTATCTAACTTGGAGAGAGGGATAAACAAGCGGACTCGGGTATAGGCCGGAAGTGAGGGTGGGACTCAGCTCACATCAGCGTGGCAGAAACACCAAACTCCAAATTCCAAACACCTGGAGTTTATCTGAGGCATTCGGGACACTCTGCCCTGTGTCAGGTTTGTGGACAGGTGTTTTGGCAGACTTGCCTTGTTTAAGAAGTAATCCCGATTTAGTCCTGGCCCCCACCAGGACAGCACCTTAAATTAATTCGCTGAATTGCCCCAGGGCAAAGATTTTTTCGAGCCTTAAAGAGACATCCACACTGTCTAAAAAAAATATGAAGAAGCAAAAGAGAGCTCTCACCATAGACAGCTTTTATCAAGAGAAAAAAGTGATGACCCCAGATCCTAAGGTTCCTTTAGACAAAACTCCAAAGGAAATTTTTAAGGACTATCACTGGTCCTCTTTTCAAAAGGCCTTTCTGGAAGATTGCATAAAGAACCTCATAAGAGAGCTGGAGGATAAATGGGAAAATAAACTGAAATCAGTGCAAGAAGGATAGGAGGCCCTGCAAAAGAGATATGAAAAAGACACCAATTTATTGAAAAATAAAATTAGTGAAGTGGAAAAAAAGTGCAATGAACAAAAAATTCAATTGACCAGTTACAAAAGGAGCTTAAAAAGTTAACTGAAGAAAACAACACTTTAAAAATAAGAATTGAACAAATGCAAGTGAATGACTCAATGAGACTTCAAGAATCAGTCAAACAAAAACAAAAAAATGAAAAATTAGAAGAAAATATGAAACATGTCCTAGGAAAAACAATTGATTTGGAAAATAGATCTAGGAGAGACAATCTAAGGATTATTGGACTTCCTGAAACCCATGATAAAAAAAAAGAATCTAAACACTATGTTCCAGGAAATCCTGAAAGAAAACTGCCCTGAGATTGTGGAATCAGAAGGCAAAATCACCATTGAAAGAATTAATCGTTCACCTCCTGAAAGAGACCGCAAAATTAAAACCCCAAGGAATATCGTGGCTAAATTTCAGGACTATCGCACCAAGGAAAAGATTCTGCTAGCAGCTAGAAAGAAACAATTCAAATACCGAGGATCAATAATTAGAATCACACACAATCTGTCAGCCTCCACATTGAAGGATTGAAGGACCTGGAACCAGATATTCCGAAAGGCAAAGGAACTTGGGTTACAACCAAGAATAACCTATCCACCTAGAATGAGCATTATCCTCCAGGGAAGAAGATGGTCATTCAATGATATAGGTGAATTTCACCTATTTCTAATGAAAAGACCAGATCTGAACAAAAAATGTGACCATCAAACAAAGAACTGAAGAGAAGCATAAAAAGGCAAAAAGGAAAGGACTCTTGAGAACTTTATATCTACTATGGGGATACCTAAAGTTTGAGGGTATAATTAACTAGATAGTACTTTGATAATATGAAAAAGAAAAGGTTGTCATACTGGGGAAAAGAGGGGGAAAGTGGTAAAATAAGATCTAAAAAAATGAGGTAAAAACAAAGTAAAATCACTTGAAGAGGCAAAGAAAACCTAATATAATTGAGAGAAAGAGGGGAGGGCGATGAGCATTGTGTAAATTTTACTCTCATCAGGTTGGGCTCTAAAAGTGTATATCAGACACTTGATTTCACATAGAAACTTCTCTGTTGTTAGAGGGAAGTGGGAAGGAAAGGAGGAAAAAGAAAGGGATAAATTATTAGAAGGGAATATAGAAGAATCAGGGGAAAGGAGTTAAAAAAATGGGGAGGGGATCTAAAGGGTGGAGGATTGTTTAGGAGAGGGGGTCATCAAAAGCAAAGTACTGAGGAGGGGGGAAGGGAGAAAGGGGAAAGGAAACGGGAAAACATAACTTGGGTAAATAAGATGGCAGGAAATAAAGAATTAGTTATTCTAGCTGTGAATGTGAATGGGATAAACTCTCCCATAAAGCAGAAGGGGATATCAGACTGGATTAAAAAACAGAATCCCACAATATGTTGTCTACAAGAAACACATCTAAAACATAGTGACACATATAGGATGAAGGTAAAAGGCTGGAGCAGAACCTATTATGCTTCACGTGACCAAAAATAAAAAAGCAGGGGTAGCAATCCTTATCTCAGATCAAGTAAAAGCCAAGATAGATCTAATCAAAAGAGATAAGGAAGGAAACTATATTTTATTAAAGGGTACCATAGATAATGTAGCAATATCAATACTAAATATATATGCACCAAGTGCAACAACATCCAAATTCCTAGGGGAGAAATTAAGAGAGATGCAAGAAGAAATAGACAGCCAAACTGTACTAGTGGGGAATCTCAATCTTGCTCTCTCAGAATTACATAAATCAAACCACAAAATAAATAAGAAAGAAACGAGGGAGATAAACCAATTGTTAGAAAAGCTAGGTATGATAGATCTATGGAGAAAATTGAATGGAGATAGTAGGGAATTTACTTTTTTCTCAGCGGTCCATGGAACCTATACAAAAATTGACGATGTATTAGGGCATAAAACCCTCAAAATCAAATGCAAAAAGGCAGAAATAGTAAATGCATCTTTTTCAGATCATGATGCAATAAAAATCACATGCAATATAAGGCCAGGAGAAAATAGACCAAAAGTTAATTAGAAATTAAATAATCTAATCCTGAAGAATGAATGGGTGAAAGAGCAAACCACAGACACAATCAATAATTTCATCCAGGAGAATGACAATAAGGAGACAACATACCAAAATTTGTGGGATACGGCCAAAGCGGTTATAGGGGGCAATTTTACGTCTCTAGATGCTTACTTGCACAAAATAGAGAAAGAAAACATCAATGATTTGGGCTTATTATTAAAAAAAACTAGAAAAAGAACAAATTAAAAACTCTCAATTAAATACCAAATTGGAAATTCTAAAAATAACAGGAGAAATTAATAAAATTGAAAATAAGGAAACTATTGAATTAATAAATAAAACTAAGAGTTGGCTTTATGACAAAACCAACAAAATTGATAACCCTTTAGTTAATTTGTTAAGAAAAAGGAAAGAGAAAAATCAAATTATTAGTCTCCAGAATGAAAAGGGAGAACTTTCCTCCAATGAAGAGGAAATTAGAGCAATCAATAATTAGGACATATTTTGCCCAACGTTATGCCAGTAAGTTTGATAATCTAAATGAAATGGATGAATATCTGCACAAATATAGATTGCCCAGGTTAACAGAAGAGGATATAAATTATTTAAATAGCCCCATATTAGAAAAAAAAATATAACAAGCTATTAACCAACTCCCTAAGAAAAAATCTCCAGGGCCAGATGGATTTACATGTGAATTCTACCAAACATTCAAAGAACAATTATTTCCAATACTATACAAATTATTTGAGAAAATAGGGACAGAAGGTATATTGCCAAATTCCTTCTATGAGACAGATATGGTGCTGATAGCTAAACCAGGTAGGGTGAAAAGAGAAAGGAAACTATAGGCCAATTTCCCTAATGAATATTGATGCAAAAATTTTAAATAAGATATTAGCAATGAGATTACAGAAAGTCATCCCCAGGATAGTACACTATGATTAAGTAGGATTTATACCAGGGATGCAGGGTTGGTTCAATATTAGGAAAACTATCAGCATAATTAATTATATTAATAACCAAACTAACAAAACCATATGTTTATCCCAATAGATGCAGAAAAAGCCTTTGATAAAATCCAACACCCTTTTCTATTAAAAACACTAGGAATAAATGGGCTTTTCCTTAAAATGATTAGTAGCATCTATTTAAAACCATCAGCAAGCATCATATGTAATGGAGACAAACTAAAACCATTCCCAATAAGATCAGGAGTGAAACAAGGCTGCCCACTGTCATCATTACTATTTAATATTGTATTAGAAATGTTAGCTTTAGCAATAAGAGAAGAAAAAGAGATAAAAGGAATCAGAGTAGGTAATGAAGAAACCAAATTATCACTCTTTGCAGATGTCATGATGGTATACTTAGAGAACCCTAGAGACTCAACTAAAAAACTACTAGAAACAATTCACAACTTTAGCAAAGTTGCAGGATTCAAAATTAATCCACATAAATCATCAGCATTT
>JAJPUD010007383.1:77373-92338 GCA_023553655.1 Myrmecobius fasciatus | reverse complement strand
GGTGGCCTTGCTGTACCAGATCTAAAACTACATTATAAAGCAGCGGTCATCCAAACCGTTTGGTACTGGCTAAGAAATAGAGCAGTCGATCAGTGGCACAGGACAGGTTATCAGCACAATCTAGGCAATAACCTTAACAATTTAGTGTTTGATAAACCCAAAGACCCCAGCTTTTGGGATAAGTACTCACTATTCGGCAAAAACTGCTGGGAAAATTGGAAACTAGTGTGGAAGAAATTAGGGCTTGACCCATACCTAAAACCACATACCAAGATAAGATCTAAATGGGTTCAAGATCTAGATATAAAGAGTGATTTTGTAAGCAAGTTAGAGGAACGTAACATAGTTTACCTCTCAGACCTGTGGAGATGGAATAAATTTATGTCCAAAGAAGATCTGGAACTCCTAATTGAACACCACATAGGTAATTTTGATTATATTAAGTTAAAAATTTTCTGTATAAATAAAACTAATGCAGACAAGATTAGGAGGGAAGCATCAAACTGGGAAATCATCTTTACATTTAATGGTTCTGATAAAGGCCTCATTTCTAAAATATATAGAGAATTGTCTCATATATATAAGAATTCAAGCCACTGTTCAATAGGTAAGTGGTCAAGGGATATGAACAGACAGTTTTCAGATGATGAAATTAAAACCATCTCTAGTCATATGAAAAGTTGCTCCCAATCACTATTGATCAGAGAAATGCAAATTAGGACAACTCTGAGGTACCACTACACCCCTGTCAGATTGGCTAAAATGACAAGAAAAAATAATGATGAATGTTGGAGGGGATGTGGGAAAACTGGCACACTAATACATTGTTGGTGGAACTGTGAATGGATCCAACCATTCTGGAGATCAATTTGGAGCTATGCTCAAAAAGTTGTCAAAGTGTGCATACCCTTTGACCCAGCAGTGTTTCTATTGGGCCTATATCCCAAAGAGATCTTAGAGGATGGAAAGGGACCCACATATTTGTGGCACCCCTTTTTTGTAGTGGCTAGAAACTGGAAACTGAATGGATGCTCATCAATTGGAGAGTGGCTGAATAAATTATGGTATATGAATGTTATGGAATATTATTGCTCTGTAAGAAACGACCAGCAGGATGATTTCAGACAGGCCTGGAGAGACTTGCATGAACTGATGCTGAGTGAAACAAACAGAACCAGGAAATCATTATACATGGCAACAACAATACTATATGACGATCAATTCTGAGGTCCATGGCTCTCTGCAACAAAGAAATGTCTCAAACCAGTTCCAATTGTTCACTGAAGAAAACCATATACACCCAGAGAGAGGGATATGAAATATGGATCACAGCATAACATTTTCATGATCTCTATTGATGTTTGCTTGCATTGTGTTGCCTTTCTCTGGTTTTCTTTTTTTTTTTTTTTCTTGTAGATAGGATTTTTCTTGCACGACTTGTCAACTATTATTACATTATTAACATGTAGTGGACTTCCTGCTATCTAGGGGAGGAGAGGGGCCTGGGGGTAAAATTTGTAATGGAAAGCTTTGTAAAGATCAATGTTGGGGAACTACCCATACATATGTTATACAAATAAAATCTTTAATAAAAAAAATAAAAATTAAAAAAAATAAAAAAGAGTAAATTAGAGCAATAATTAGGAGTTACTTTGCCCAACCTTATGCCAATAAATCTGATATCCTAATTGAAATGGAGGAATATCTACAAAAATATAGATTGCCCAGATTAACAGAGGAGAAAGACATTTCTTAAATAGTCCCATTTTAGAAAAAGAAATAGAACAAATCATTAATCAACTCCCTAAGAAAAAATCCCCAGGACTAGGTGAATTTACATTTGAATTCTACCTAACATTTAATGAAAAATTAACTCCAATACTATGTAAGCTCTTTGAAAAAATAGGGAATGAAGGACTCCTGCCAAATTCCTTTTATGACACACACAGACATGGTACTGATACCTAAACCAGGTAGAACAAAAACATAGAAAGAAAATTGTAGACCAATCTCCCTAATGAATATTGATACAAAAATCTTAAATAAAATATTAGCAAAGAGATTACAGAAAATAACACCCAGAATAATATACCATGACCAAGTAGGATATATACCAGGAATGCAGGGATGGTTCAACATTAGGAAAACTATTAGCATAATTTACTATATCAATAAACAAATTAACAAAAACCATATTAGTATCTCAATAGATAGGAAACAAAATGCAAGCAAACAACAACAGAAAGAGTGAGAATGCTATGTTGTGGTCCACACTCAGTTCTCACAGTACTCTATCTGGGTATAGATGACTCTCTTCATCACTGAACAATTGGAACTGGTTTGAATCATCTCATTGTTGAAGAGAGCCATGTCCATCAGAATTGATCGTCATATAGTACTGTTGTTGCCATGTATATTGATCTCCTGGTTCTGCTCATTTCACTCAGCATCAGTTCATGTAAGTGTCTCCAGGCCTCTCTGAAATCATCCTGCTGGTCATTTCTTACAGGGCAACAATATTCCATAACATTCACATATCATAATTTATTCAGCCATTCTCCAATTGATGGGCAGCCATTCAATTTCCAGTTTCTTGCCACTTCAAAAAGGGCCACCATGAACAATTTTGCACATGTAGGTCTTCTTTTAGATCTCTTTAGGATATATGCTCAGTAGAAACATTTCTGGGTCAAAGGGTATGCGCAGTTTGACAACTTTTTGAACATAGCTCCAAATTGTTCTCCAGAATAGTTGGATCCGTTCATAGTTCCACCAACAATGTATCAGTATCCCAGTTTTCCCACATCCCCTCCAACATTCATCATTATCTTTCCCTGTCATGTTAGCCAATCTGAGTGGTGTGTAGTTTTATCTCAGAGTTGTCTTAATTTGCATTTTGTTGATCGATAGTGATTTGGAGCACCTTTTCATATGACTAGAAAGAGTTTCAATTTCTTCATCTGAAAATTGTCTATTCATATCCTTTGACTTATCAATTGCAGAATGACTTGATTGAAAAATTATTTTTTAAACTAACACCACAATTGTTTCAACAACTGCAGGTAACTACATAATGTTTCTACATATCACATACATGGATTAGGCTCTTCACTAGTTTAAGCCTTCTGTGTGATGGATAGTGATGAAGTAAACAAGCTGTGTAAGTTCATTGGAAGTTACTGGAATGTATAAATAAGTACTGTTTTATAGCTGATCTGAGTTTCTAATTATATGTCATTTTTTCACAAGCAGAATAATTTTATTGTGATTTCAAGGATTTTAAAACTTTTCCCTCAAATTATCTGTTATCAATGATTTTAATTACGCATAAGTAGGATTTGTTTTCAAGACAATGATCCTAAATATAATTACCTTCCATAATCTCCTAGTGACAATATATACTTAAGGAACAATATGCCACTATTTCCTGCATTTAACTAATAATAAAATCCAATATTTTAATGGATTCATCATCTCATCAATATAGATTCTATCTCCAAGTAATAGCCTGTTCATCCTGATTTGGGTCTACTATCTATCAATACAGATCTTAAGCTTTTCATAACTTTATTCTCTTTTGAAAATTGCTATTACCAAAAACAAAACAAAACAAAACAAAACAAAACAAACACCACCACAACAACAAGTTTCCAGTTTTGCTTAGTGCTGCCATAGTTTACAATCTATTAACATAGTCTTTGAGAGCCAGGAACACTTCTCAAGTAGAATGAGGGATTAGAGAAGGACTTTGAAGATTCCTTCGCATGTCCTTTCAGAAATCTTTCAGAAGATCTATATAAGGCAATGGAGCTTTCTCCGGGACCTTTGAAAGAATTGAGTGTAGGGATATATTCCTTTGTCTATCATTTAATTATCGCTTGCTCTTGCTTCATGATCAAGGGATTCTTTTCTGGTCAGAGATATCATTAATGATATATTTTTATGGCATATGAAAGTTACATGTGCAAATACACTTCAGGTTATTTATACCTGCCTTGACACTCATTGCTTTTGTGGTCACTTAGAGTTTTTAATTTTTTTCAAGTTATGATACTGATGGCATATAACATCATCAGGGAAATCTTGATGTTGTTAAGAATGGTTTTGTGTAATCAGTTCCGATCAAGAAGCATTTATTAAGTACTACTGCTTATTTTGTGCTGAATTCTGGGAATACAAAAAAGGGGAAAATTGAGAAGCTTGTGATTTTGAAAGATGGTAGAATTTTGCAAATGCATCCTAGCCTAATGACTTATTAAATTCTGTTCTTTTGTCATGACTGTTAAAGATATGCATGTATGGACTCAATCAGTGGTCTCCCCATATAGCTTTTTGTCATCATCTTTGTATAGGCCTTTCCATTCTTTGCCTTTTCAATGAATTGACATTGCTGTTATGAATTGCTAGATCAATATCTCTCAGAAAGCTTGTAATAGTCGAAATTTTGAAGGAGAAGATACCTCAGAAGCAGTATAGTCCAACTTCTCCAACTTCATATTTTACAGATTAAAAAAAAATAAATGACATTAGTTAAGTCAGAGCTAAAGTGTATTTGTAAATTTTTTTGAATATACTTTCATTTTATAATTAATTTTTTTCTTTGTTAAATACATTTTTTTATAATGGTTCTAAATTTTTTGTCTTTCTTCCCTCCTCCTTGAGAAAGTAAGCAATTTGAAATAAATTATACATGTGCAATTATGCAAAATATCTCTATATTAGCTATGTTGTTAAGGAAAACACAGAAAAACAATGAAGCAAACAAACCAAGAATAATAAAGTTAAAAAATATGTTTTGATCTATATTAAAATTTTAGCCCCTTTTTCCTGTAATGGATAGCATTTTTCATCTTGAGTCCTTCAGAATTATCTTAGATCATTGCTGAGAAAAGCATCATTTAAGTTGATAACATTGAACAATATTGCTATTATTGTGTGTATATCATGTGCTTTTGGTTTTGTTCATTCCAGTTTGTATTAGTTTATGTAAATCTTCCCAGGTTTTTAGGAAAGCATTGTGTTCATTATTTCTTGTAGCACAATAATATTCCATCACAATGAAACACCACAACTGCTTTAGCCATTCTTTAATTGAAGGGCATTTTTTTTTTGGAGAGACAATTGGGATTAAATGACTTGCCCAGTTTACACAGATAAAAAGCTTCAAGTGTCTGAGGTCAGATTTTAATTTAGATTTTCCTGACTTCAGGGCCAGTGCTCTATGCAGGACATCTAATTTTTTATACTTCTTTGACAGCACAAAAAGAACTGTTATAAGGATTTTTGTACATATTAGTAATTTTCCTTTTTTCTTTAATGTCTTTGGGGTATAGACCTAGTAGTGGAATCACAGGGTCAGTGGATATATGCAATTTTATAATCTTTTGGGTATAGTTCTAAATTGTTCACAACTCCACAAACAATACATTTAGGTACCAATTTTCCCATATCCCCTCCACTATATATAATTTTATTTTTCTGTCATAATAGCCAATCTGATAAGTATGAAATAGTATCTCGGAGTTGTTTTAATTTGCATTTCTCTAATCAGTAGTGTTTTAGAGTCTTTTTCATATGATTTGAGATAACTTTGAATTCATCTGTAATCTATTTCTTCATACTTTTGACCACTTATTAACCAGAAAATAACTTGTATTTTAATAAAATTGACTCTGTTCTGTTCATATTTAAGAAAGGAGCCATCCATCAGAGAAACTTGATGAAAAATTCCTACCCTCTTCCTACCAGTTTCTTGCTTTCCTTCTAATCTTAGCTGTATTTTTTTTTGAAAAAAAAAACACATTATTTTGATGAAATCAAAATAGTCCACTTAACTTTAAAACTCTTTAACTCTTGTCTGGTCATAAATCTTGTCCATAAATCTTGCAGGTAAAATATTTAATGCACCATTTATTTGCTTATGGCATTTCCTTTTATGTCCAAAACATGTAACCAGTATGACATTATCTTACTATATGGTATCAGATGCTATCCATCTAGTATTTTCAAATAGAAATTTACTGTCTCCAATCTTGAATTTATGGGTGTTTGATAAACCCAGAAATCCAAGATTTAGAGATAGTAAATTTGAAACACTAAATTATTGTGGTCATTTATTACTCTGCATTACATAACTATCTATTCCTATGATCCACCACGCTATTTCTTGGCCAGTCCCAGATTCTTTTGATGATCACTGTTATGTAATATAGTTTGAGGTCAGGAACTGCTAAGTCATCTTCAATTTTTTTTCTTTTATTAATTCCCATTATATTCTTTGAACTTTTATTCCTTCAAATGATTTTAAATCATTCTTTTCAAGCACTCTAAAATAATTCTTTAGTAGTTTGATTGGTGTGACATTGAAAAATCAAATTCACAAGTAAAATTGTAATTTTTATTATACTGACTTGCCCTTCCTATGAGAAATTAAGTATTTTTCCAATTGTTTTTATATATCATTTTTGTGAAAAATATTTTGTTTTTATGTTCATATAGTTTCTGGGTTTTTCTTGGCAGATATGCTTCCAATTATTTTGTACCATCTGTAGTTATTTAAAATGGAATTTTTCTTTCTATCTCTTGCTGCTAATTATACTAATAATTTTACTAATATTGAACCATTCCTGTATTTTCAATATAAATGTTACTTGGTCATAGTATCAGATAGTTTTTTCTGATAAATTGCTATAATATTCTTACTATTATTATTATTATTCTTATTATTTTTGCTGAGGCAATTGGGCTTAAGCAACTTTCTCAGGGCCACACAGTTAGGAAGTGTTAAGTGTCTGAGGCCAGATTTGAATTTAGGTACTTCTGACTTCAGGGCTGGTGGTCTACCCACTGTGCTACTTAGCTGCCCCACTACTATTTTATTTAAATTTTTGCATTAATATTCTGTAAGGAAATTAATATATAGTTTTCCTTCATTGTTTTTGCTTTTCCTAATTTATGTATCAGCAAATTATCTGTGTTGTAGAAAGAATTTGGCAGGATTTCTTCCTTTCCTTTTTGGGAAAAATAGTTTATATAGTATTAGAATTAGTTGTTCTTTAAATCTTTTGGATAATTCACTTGTGAATCAATTTCACCTGAAAATTTTTTCTTAATAGCAAATTTATGACTGTTCAATTTTTTTCCTAAGGTTGATTTGTTTAAGTATTCTATTTCCTCTTTAATTAATCTGGGCATTTTATATTTTTTTAAATTATCCATTTGTTTCCTTTATGTTGTAAGACATATTAGCATATAATTGGGCAAAATATCTCCTAATATTTGTTTCAATCTCATCTTCATTTGTTGTGAGTTCACCTTTTCAGTTCTGATAGGGCAAACATTGCTTTTTTCTGTCTTTTTTTTAAATATACATTGCTTTATGAATCATGTTGGGACAGAAAAATCAGAACAAAAGGGGAAAACTATGGGAGAGGGAAAAAAAGTGTAATTAGCCTATGTTGATTTATATTCATTCTCCATAATTCTTTTTCTTAATGCAGATGGCATTTTCTATCCAAATTCTATTGAGATAGCCTTGGATCACTGAACCATGGAGAAGAACCAAATCTTTCATAGTTGATCATTGCATGTTCTTGCTGTTATTGTGCACAATGTATTCCTGGATTTTCTTGTTTTGCTTAGCACTAGTTCTTGTAAATCTTTCCAGGCCTTTCTAAAATCATCTTGTTTATCATTTTTTTAGAAAAATAATATTCCATTACTTTCACATACCATCTTTTATTCATCCATTTTCTAATTAATGGGCATCCATTCATTTTCTATTTCTTTGCTACCACAAAAAGAGCTGCTACAAACATTTTTGCATATGTGGATCCTTTTCTGTGATTGGTGATTTCATTGGATATAGACCCAGTAGTGGCCCTGCTGGGTCAAAGGGTATATTCACAGTTTTATAGCCCTTTGGATATATTTTCAAATTGCTCTCCAGAATATTTGGATCATTTCCCAACTCCACCAATAATGCATTAGTGTCCCAGTTTTCACATATCCATTCCAACATTTATCATTATCTTTTCCTGTCATCTTAGCCAGCCTGAAAGTTGTGAGATGGTTCTTCTGTTTTTTTTTTAATAAATCAATGAATGATTTGTTTTTTTCCCACAAAAACTCCAACTTTCATTTATTTGTTTCTTTTACCTATTATTAGTTTAATGTATTTTTGGTTATAATTTTATTAATTTCTCCTTTGCTTTTCAAGATTTCCACCTTGGTGTTTTAAATGGGAATTTGATAAAGACATTTAAAAATGACTCAGCTGTACATGGCATCTCCACAAAAAATGACCATGAATTAGAGCATTAAGAACTTCACAACCAAATGTAGAAAACTGGAAATACTAACCGCATTCTTTTCAGAACATAATGCAATTAAAATCATATTCAATAAAAGACTATGGAAACAGAGTAGAAATTAATTGGAAACTAAATAATAAAGGACGAGTAGATTAAATAACGAATCATAGAAGTTAGCAATGATTTCATTAAAATGAATGACAACAATGAGACAACACACCAAAATTTATGGAAAGCAGTCAAAGCAGTAGTGAAAAAAAATTACATTTTTAAATGTTTATATCAATAAAACAGGGAAGGAACAGAACAATGAAGTGGTCATGCAATCAAAGAATGGGAAAATATTAAATTTAATATTTTAATTTAAAACATCAATTTGGAAATCTTGAAAAGCAAACCTCTAAGTCTTCTGAGGATTGACAAATCAGGAAACTGCCCCTGCTACCACTGATTCAGAGGGCTGAAGAACTTCTGTTTTGTTGGGGCTTGGTTTTCTGGGATCTGTTCTGTGCTAGCCTGTACTCCACTTTTATCTTGGTACAATAGACCTTTACTGCTGACCTTCTAACTTGTTCTAGGCTGGAAAATTCTTTCACTCTGTCTTTTTGTGGGTTCTGATGCTCTAGTATTTGATTTGTTTAGAATCATTATTTAAGTTATTGTGAGATTTTGAGGGTAGAGGTAGGAAGAGTCCCTGACTTTACTCTGTCATCTTGGCTCTGCCTCTCAGAACTAAAGTTTAAAGCCAAGTTTTGTTTAATACCCAATTTTCCATTCTCTTCATTAAATTTAGGTTCTGCTTAGACTTCATAATATTCTATGGCTTATTAAAATCAACATTATGTCCTTTGATAATAGAAGAATATGGAGAACTACACCATTTATTTTGAACTTCTCTTCTATTGGAACTCAGTTGATAGTCTTTATGACCATGGTGGTGTAGTGAATAGAATATAGAATAGAGTCAGGAAAAAGACAAAAGTTCAGATCCTACCAAGGACATGCAACCAAGTGTGTAATTTTAGAAAAGTCCTTTAATCTCTCTAATATTCAGGATTCTCACATGTAAAATTGGGGATTTGGCTGTTAAGATGTTTTTATACCTGTTATTCTATTACCTTTGTTTTTATTTAAGGGATGCAAAACAAAACAAAATAATTGGTTTGAATATGCATTCCTGTTTTCATTTAATATCACTTAATATCACAATATAAATCATTAGAGACATACAGAAAAATTAAAACTATCCCTGTACTTCAATTTATTAAGAATCTGCCATAATCTTGACATCTTCCTGGAGAAGATTTAAAGGCTGTGTTTTGTTCTGAGAAGCATTTTTTAAAAATCAAGAGGTAATAACTCTATGATATTCATAATCCATACTACCAAAATGCTTGTGCATCTGGCAAAATGTTGTGAATTGTAAAAATTATTTTTGAAAATCAGCCATTTCAGGGTGGAGCCAAGATGGCAGACTGAAAACGTGACTCTCTGTGTCCTCCTTCAATCTTCTCTCAAAGCAACAATAAAATAAGTCTCTGAACTGATCTTCAAGTCAACGAATCCAGAAATATTTGAACACTGCTTTATGAAGAACTTCATATCAGGTGTGTTTAACTCGGAGAGAGGGATTAACATTTTACTCTGTTGTAGGCCGGAAGTGAGGGTGGGACTCACCTCATCCTGGCAGAAACTCCAAACTCCAAACTCCAAACACCTGGAGTTTATCTGAGGCACTTGGGACACTCTGCCCTGATTGGGGGCAGGTGTTCTGGCAGACTTGCCTTGTTTAAGGAGTAATTCGGACTTAGTCCTAGACCCCACCAGCCCAGCACCTTAAGTTAATTCACCAAATTGGCCAGGGCAAAGAACTTCAGCTGCCCTTTTTTTCCCCAGCCTTAAAGAGACATCCACGCTGTCTAAAAAAAATGAAGAAGCAAAAGAGAGCTCTCACCATAGACAGCTTTTATCGAGAGAAAGAAGGGATGACCCCAGATCCTGAGGTTTCTTTAGACAAAACCCCAGAGGATGTTATTAAGGACCATCACTGGTCCCCTTTTCAAAAGGCCTTTCTAGAAGATTGCTTAAAGAACCTCATAAAAGAGCTGGAGGATAAATGGGAAAATAAATTGAAATCAGTGCAAGAAGGATACAATATCTTGCAAGAAGGATATTATGCCCTGCAAAAGAGATATGAAAAAGACACCAATTTATTGAAAAATAAAATTAGTGAAGTGGAAAAAAAGTGCAATGAACAAAAAATTCAATTGACTAGTTACAAAAGGAGCTTAAAAAGGTAGCTGAAGAAAACAACACTTTAAAAATAAGAATTGAACAAATGCAAGTGAATGACTCAATAAGACTTCAAGAATCAGTCAAACAAAAACAAAAAAAATGAAAAATTAGAAGAAAATATGAAATATCTCCTAGGAAAAACAACTGACTTGGAAAATAGATCCAGGAGAGACAATCTAAGGATTATTGGACTTCCTGAAACCCATGATGAAAAAAAAGAATCTAAACACTATGTTCCAGGAAATCCTGAAAGAAAACTGCCCTGAGATTGTGGAATCAAAAGGCAAAATCACCATTGAAAGAATTATCCATTCACCTCCTGAAAGAGACCGCAAAATTAAAACCCCAAGGAATATCGTGGCTAAATTTCAGGACTATCGCACCAAGGAAAAGATTCTGCTAGCAGCTAGAAAGAAACAATTCAAATACCAAGGATCAATAATTAGAATCACACACGATCTGTCAGCCTCCATATTGAAGGATCGAAGGACCTGGAACCAGATATTCCGAAAGGCAAAGGAACTTGGATTGCAACCAAGAATACCCTATCCAGCTAGAATGAGCATTATCCTCCAGGGAAGAAGATGGTCATTCAAGGATATAGGTGAATTTCACCTATTTCTAATGAAAAGACCAGATCTGACCAAAAAATGTGACCTCCAAACAAAGAACTGAAGAGAAGCATAAAAAGGTAAAAAGGAAAGGACTCTTGAGAACTTTATTTCTACTATGGGGATACTTAAAGTTTGAGGGTATAATTAACTAGATAGTATTTTGATAATATGAAAAAGAAAAGGTTGTCATACTGGGGAAAAGAGGGGAAAAAGTGGTAAAATAAGATCTAAAAAAAAGGAGGTAAAAACAAGATAAAATCTCTTATAGAGGCAAAGAAAACCTAATATAATTGAGAGAAAGAGGGGAGGGAGATTAGCATTGTGTAAATCTTATTCTTGTCAGGTTGGGTTCTAAAAGTGTATACCAGACACTTGATTTCACATAGAAACTTGTCTGTTGCTAGAGGGAAGTGGGAGGGAAAGGAGGAAAAGAAAGGGATAAACTAATACAACGGAAAATAGAAGAATCAGGGGAAAGGAGTAAAAAATTGGGGAGGGGATGTAAAGGGTGGTGGATTGTTTGGGGGAGGGGGTCACCACAAGCAAAGTACTGAGGAGGGGGGAAGGGAGAAAGGGGAAAGGAAAGGAAAAAATAGGTAAATAAGATGGCAGGAAATAAAGAATTAGTTATCCTAACTGTGAATGTGAATGGGATGAACTCTCCCATAAAGCAGAAGTAGATAGCAGACTGGATTAAAAACCAGAATCCCACAATATGTTGTCTACAAGAAACACATCTAAAACATAGTGACACATATAGGATGAAGGTAAAAGGCTGGAGCAGAACCTATTATGCTTCAGGTGAACCAAAAAAAAGCAGGAGTAGCAATCCTTATCTCAGATCAAGTAAAAGCCAAGATAGATCTAATCAAAAGAGATAAAGAAGGAAACTATATTTTATTAAAGGGTACCATAGATAATGTAGCAATATCAATACTAAATATATACATACCAAGTGCAATAGCATCCAAATTCCTAGGGGAAAAATTAAGAGAGATGCAAGAAGAAATAGATAGCCAAACTATACTAGTGGGGGATCTCAACCTTGCTCTCTCAGAATTAAATAAATCAAACCACAAAATAAACAAGAAAGAAACTAGGGAGATAAACCAATTGTTAGAAAAGCTGGGTATGATAGATCTATGGAGAAAGTTCAATGGAGACAGTAGGGAGTTTACTTTTTTTTCAGCAGTCCATGGAACCTATACAAAAATTGACCATGTGTTAGGGCATAAAAACCTCAAAATCAAATGCAGAAAGGCAGAAATAATAAATGCATCTTTTTCAGATCATGATGCAATAAAAATCACATGCAATATAAGGCCAGGAGAAAACAACCCAAAAGTTAATTGGAAATTAAATAATCTAATCCTGAAGAATGAATGGGTGAAAGAGCAAACCATAGACACAATCAGTAATTTCATCCAGGAGAATGACAATAAGGAGACAACATACCAAAATTTGTGGGATACGGCTAAAGCGGTTATAAGGGGCAATTTTATATCTCTAGATGCTTACTTGCATAAAATAGAGAAAGAAAAGATCAATGAATTGGGCTTACACTTAAAAAAGCTAGAAAAAGAACAAATTAAAAACCCTCAATTAAATACCAAATTGGAAATTCTAAAAATAAAAGGAGAAATTAATAAAATTGAAAATAAGAAAACTATTGAATTAATAAATAAAACTGAGTTGGTTCTATGAAAAAACCAACAAAATAGATAACCCTTTAGTTAATTTGTTAAGAAAAAGGAAAGAGGAAAATCAAATTGTTAGTCTCAAGAATGATAAGGGAGAACTTTCCTCCAATGAAGAGGAAATTAGAGCAATAATTAGAACTTATTTTGCCCAACTTTATGCCAGTAAATTTGATGATCTAAATGAAATGGAGGAATATCTACACAAATACAGATTGCCCAGGTTAACAGAAGAGGAAATAAATTATTTAAATAGTCCCATATTAGAAAAAGAAATAGAACAAGCTATTAACCAACTCCCTAAGAAAAAATCTCCAGGACCAGATGGATTTACATGTGAATTCTACCAAACATCCAAAGAACAATTAATTCCAATACTATACAAACTATTTGAGAAAATAGGGACAGAAGGTATATGTCAAATTCCTTCTATGAGACAGATATGGTGCTGATAGCTAAACCAGGTAGGGTGAAAACAGAGAAAGAAAACTATAGGCCAATTTCCCTAATGAATATTGATGCAAAAATTTTAAATAAGATATTAGCAGGGGGCGGAGCCAAGATGGCGAACTGCAGACAGCTTTCTCTGTGAACTCCTTTGGGACCTTCCCTCAAACCCAGACAAAGTGAGTCTTCGAACGGTTTGTGAGTGAAGGCTCCACCAAACATTTGGACTACAACGCACTTCTATCAAAAATCTACCTGGAAAGAACTCCGGAGAAGGTTAGCCTCAGGGGAAATCGGCTGCTGGTGCCAATCAGAATCCAGCCGGGGCGGAAGTCAGGGCTGCGATAGAGGGCCGGATTTAAGGCACCCAGGAAGCCCCTGGGAGACGCCTGGGCCACTTTGCTCTGCTTGCAGGCAGGTGCTTTGACAGATCTGCCTTTGGTAAAGGGTAGATCGAGAGGAACTGAAAACGTGGTCTAGCCCCAGAAGCCTCAGACCGGAAGTCAACTCGGCAAACTGCCCCAGGGCAAATACAAATCCTTGCAGTTTTCTCTGTTTTTGACCAATATCCCAACTTTAAATCATGAGCAAGAAGCAGAAGAGAGCTCTCACCATAGAAAGCTTTTACGCAGAAAAAATAGAACAGTCCCCAGATCTTGACATTATGAAAAAAATCCCAGATGAAGCCACAAAGGCAGATTTAAGTTGGTCTCCCTTTCAGAAGGCTTACCTGGATGATTGCATTAAGAATCTCAAAAGAGAGCTAGAAGAAGAATGGGGAAATAAATTGAGATCAGGGCAACAGAAATATCAAAAACTGGAAAATAGGACTGGTGAATTGGAAAAAGAAAACAGTTCACTGAAAAACAAAATTGGTGAATTGGAAAAAATCACCAATTCACTGGAAAATAAAAATGGTGAACTGGAAAACAAAATTGGAGAATTGGAAAAAGACAACAATTCACTGAAAAACAAAATTGGTGAATTGGAAAAAGACAACAATTCACTGAAAAATAAATCTGGCAAAATGGAAAAAGAATGCATTGAATCAAGAAACTCAATTGGCCAGCTACAAAAGGAGCTAAAAAAGATAACTGAAGGAAATAATACTTTAAAAATTAAAATTGAACAAATAGAAGTAAATGACTCAATAAGACTTCAAGAATCAGTTAAACAAAAACAAAAAAATGAAAAAATAGAAGAAAATATGAAATATCTCCTAGGAAAAACAACTGACTTGGAAAACAGATCCAGGAGAGACAATTTAAGGATTATCGGACTCCCTGAAAGCCACGATGAAAAAAAGAACCTGGATGCCATCTTCCAGGAAATCATGAAAGAGAATTGCCCTGATGTTTTAGAATCAGAAGGCAAAATTGGCATCGAAAGAATTCACCGATCACCTCCAGAAAGAGACCCCAAAATTAAAACCCCAAGGAATATCGTGGCCAAATTTCAGGACTATCACACCAAGGAAAAGATATTGCAAGCAGCTAGAAAGAAACAGTTCAAATACCGAGGAACTGTCATTAGAATTACACAGGATCTGTCATCTTCCACATTGAAGGATCGAAGGGCCTGGAACCAGATATTCCGAAAG
>JAJPUD010007383.1:53967-70662 GCA_023553655.1 Myrmecobius fasciatus | reverse complement strand
CAGATTGGCTAAAATGACAAGAAAAGATAACGATGAATGTTGGAGGGGATGTGGGAAAACTGGGACACTAATACATTGTTGGTGGAACTGTGAACGGATCCAACCATTCTGGAGATCAATTTGGAGCTATGCTCAAAAAGTTGTCAAACTGTGCATACCCTTTGACCCAGCAGTGTTTCTATTGGGCCTATATCCGAAAGAGATCTTAGAGGAGGGAAAGGGACCCACATATGCAAGAATGTTTGTGGCAGCTCTTTTTGTAGTGGCTAGAAACTGGAAACTGAAGGGATGCCCATCAATTGGAGACTGGCTGAGTAAATTGTGTTATATGAATGTTATGGAAGATTATTGCTTGGTAAGAAAGGACCAGCAGGACGATTTCAGAGAGGCCTGGAGAGACTTGCATGAACTGATGCTGAGTGAAACGAGCAGAACCAGGAGATCATCATACACAGCAACAACAGTATTACCTTATGATCAATTCTGATGGACATGGCTCTCTGCAACAAAGAATTGTCTCAAACCAGTTCCAGTTGTTCAGTGAAGAAAATCATATACACCCAGAGAGAGTGATATAAAATATGGACCACAACATAACATTTTCATGCTCTCTATTGAGGTTTGCTTGCATTGTGCTTCCTTTCTCTGAT
This sequence comes from Myrmecobius fasciatus, assembly GCA_023553655.1. NCBI lineage: Eukaryota > Metazoa > Chordata > Mammalia > Dasyuromorphia > Myrmecobiidae > Myrmecobius > Myrmecobius fasciatus. Next base: position 70,012 of record JAJPUD010007383.1, on the reverse strand, counting down.
TTTCTTTTTTTTTTTCCTGTAGATAGGATTTTTCTTGCACAACTTGTCAAGTATTTCAACATTAATAACATGTAGTGGACTTCCTGCCATCTAGGGGATGGGAGGGGACTGGGGGTAAAAGTTGTAATGGAAACCTTTTTAAATATCAATGCTGGGGAACTACCCGTATACCTGTTATACAAATAAAAAGCTTTAATAAAAAAAAAAGAAAATCAGCCATTTCAATTCTGATGTTTTCATGAAGGAAAAATAAAGATATGTGTTGGTAGGTTCTGAAATTATTTTCATTAGATTTTCATGTGATAATACATAGTACATTCTTTTTTATTAAAGATTTTTATTTTCAAAACATATGCAGAAATAATTTTCAAAATTCACCCTTGTAAAAGCAAGTGTTCCATTTTTTTCCTTCCTTCCCCCACTCCCTCCTTAGATAGCAAGTAATAAAACATGTTAAACATATGTAGTTCTTTTATACATATTTTCACAATTATCATGTGCAGAAGAAAAATCAGATCAAAAAATGAGAAAGAAAACAAAATGTAAGCAAACTAACAAAAAAAGTAAAAATGCTATATTATGATCCACACTCAGGCCCTATAGTCTTCTCTCTGGGGCTCTCTTCATCACAAGATCATTGGAACAGCCTGAATCACCTCGCTATTGAAATGAGCTAAGTCTGTTAAAATTAATCATTGTATTATCTTCCTGTTGCTGTGTATAATGCTCTCCTGCTTCTACTCACTTCACTTAGCATCAGTTTATGTAAGTCTCTCCAGGTCTCTCTGAAATCATCCTGTTGATTATTTCTTATATATATATTATTAGAACAATAATATTCCATAACATTCATATCCCATAACTTATTCAATCATTCTCCAACTTATGGATATCCACTCAGTTTCCACTTTATTGTCACAAGGCAAAAAGCGCTGCTAGAGACAATTTTGCACACATAGGTCCTTTTCACTTTTTTATGATCTCTTTGGGATACAAGCCCAGTAGAGGCACTATTGGATTAAAATGTATCACATTTTGATAGCTTTTTGGGCATAGTTCCAAGTTGCTCCCCAGAATGGTTAGTTCAGTTCATAATTCAATCAATAATATATTAATGTCCCAATTTTCTCACATCCCTTCCAACATTCATCATTATAATTTCCTGTCATCTTAGCCAATCTGAGAAGTGTGTAGTGGTACTTCAGAGTTGTCTTAATTTACATTTCTCTGATCAATAAGGATTTAGAGTATTTTTTTTCATGTGAGTATAAATAGTTTTAATTTTTTCATCTGTTCTTTGTCTAGGATAAGAATATTTTGACCATTTATAAATTGGAGAATGACTTGAATTCTTATAAATTTGAATCAATTTTCTATATATTTTAGAAATGAAGCCTTTATCAGAATGTAATTACTTGGATATAAGTCCCCCCAGATTATTGTTTCCTTTCTAATCTTATCTGCATTAGTTTCATTTACACAAAAACTTTTTAACATGCATTCCATAATATGCTCTGGTTTTTTGGCTACAAATTCTTTCCTTCTCCATAGATCTGAGAGGTAGTACTTCTTCTAATGTGTTTATGTTATCATTCTTTATGTCTAAATCATGAACCCATTTTGACGTTATCTTGGTATAGAGTGTTAAGTGTGGGTCAGTGTCTAATTTCTGCCATACTTATTACCAATTTTACAAACAATTTTTGTCAAATAGTGAGTCTTTATCCCAGAAACTTGAATCTTTAGGGTTTATTAAACACTAGTCATTAGCTATTATGTTTTGTGGACCTTACCCATTTAATTGATTAAATAATCTCTTTCTTTTTTAGCCAGTAGCAAATGGTTTTGATGACTACTGCTTTATAATATAGTTTTAGGTCTGGTACAGCTAGATCACCTTCATTTGCAGTTTTTTCTTTAATTCCTTTGAAATTTTTGACCTTTTGCTTTTAGAATTGAACTTTGTTATTTTTTATACTTCTGTAAAATAATTTCTTAGGAGTTTAATAGGTATGGCACTGAATAAGTGGATTTATTTAGGTAGCATTTTCATTTTTATATTATCTTGGCCTACTCATGAGCACTTGATAGTTTTGCAATTGATTAGAAATGACTTTATTTGTGTGGAAAGTGTTTTGTAATTGTGTTCATATAGTTCCTGGCTTTGCCTTGACAGGTAGACTCCCAAATATTTTATATTATCCACAAGTATTTTAAAAATTATTTCTCTTTTTATTTTTTGCTGCTAAACTTTGTTGGTAACATAAAAATGCTGATGATTTATGTGGATTTATCTTTTTTCCTGCAATTTTGCTAAAATTGTGAATTATTTCTAATAGTTTTTTAGTTGATTCTTTAGGATTCTGTATTATATATTATATTATCTGCAAAGAGTGATAATTTTGTTTCCTCATTATTCAATTCCTTTAATTTCTTTTTCTTCTCTTTTTGCTAAGGATAACATTTCTAATAATTCTAGTTTCTAACCATTATATATGATGCCTGCTGATGGTTTTAAATTAATGCTACTGAATATTTTAAGGAAAACTCCATTTATTTGTATACTCTCTGGTGTTTTTAATAGGAGTGGGTGTTAGATTTTCTCAAATGCTTTTTCTGCATCTATTGAGATAATCAAATGTGTATTGATATAGACAATTATGCTAATAGTTTCCCTAAAATCTAACCAGCCTGCATTTCTGGTATAAATCCTACTTGATCATGGTTTATTATCCTGGGGATAACTTGTTATAATATCTTTGCTCATATTTTATTTAAGATTTTGACATCAATATTCATTAGGGAAATTGATCTATAAATTTCTTTCTCTGTTTTCATACCACCTGGTTTAGGTATCAGCACCATATCTGTGTCATAAAAGGAATTTGATAGGACTCTTTTCCTTATTTTTCCAAATAGTTGGAATAATATTTGAATTAATTGTTCTTTAACTATTTGATAGACTTCACATGTAAATACATCAGGCTCTCAATATTTTTCCTCAAGGAGTGGATTAATAGCTTGTTCAATTTTTTCCCCTAAAATGGGACTATTTAAGAAATTTATTTCCTTATCTTTTAATGTGGGCAACTTATATTTTTGTAAGAATTCCTCCATTTCACTTAGATTATCAGATTGATTGACATATAGTTAGGTGAAATAACTCCTAATTATTGCTCTAGTTTCCTCTTCATTGGTGGAAAGTTCACCCTTTTCATTTTTGATACTAATAATTTTATTTTGTTCCTTCCTTTTTCTAATCAAATTAACTAAATGTTTATCTATTTTGTTGTTGTTGTTGTTGTTTTTTGATAAAACCAATTCTTAGGTTTGTTCATTATTTCAATAATTTTCTTACTTTTAATTTTATTAATCTCTTCTTTTGTTTATAGAATTTCAAATTTGGTACTTAATTGGAGTTTTAAATTTGTTCTTTTTCTAGCTTTTTTAGTTGTATGATCAATTCACTGATCTTCTCTTTCTCTATTTTAAGTGAATAAGCATCTAGAGATATAAAATTTCCACCAAGAATTGTTTTGGCTGCATCCCATAAATTATGGTGTGTTGTCTAATTATTGTTATTCTCTTGGATGAAATTATTGATTATGTCTATGATTTATTGCTTCACCCACTCTTTCTTTATAATTGCATTATTTAGTTTCCAATTAATTTAATTAATCTAATTTTCTCTGACCCTTTATTACATGTAATTTTCATTGCATTACAATCTGAAAAAGATATATTTCCTATTTATCCCTTTCTACATTTGATTTTATGATTTTTATACCCTGAAACATGATCATTTTTTATGTAGGTACCATGTACCAGTCATAAAAATGTATATTCCTTTCTGTAACCATTTAATCTTCTGCAAAGATCTGTCACCCTTAACTTTTTTAAAATTCCATTTACCTCCCTAAATTCTTCCTTATTTATTTTGTGGTTTGATTTATATACTTCTGAGAGAGCAAGGTTGAGAACCTCCACTCATAGTTTTGCTGTCTAATTCTTCTTGCAGCTCTCTTAGCTTCCCCTTTAGGAATCTGAATGCTATACTACTTGGCACAAAAAAGTTTAGTATTGATATTGCTTCACTACCTGTGGTATCCTTTAGCAAAATGTAGTTTCCTTCCTTATCTCTTTTAATTAAATGTAGTTTCCTTCCTTATCTGTTTAATTAATATTCCTTCCAGTTATCCCAGTTTGAGTTCTCTTTCATGTGGTTATCAGTGAATTCTTTCAATGGCTATTTTACCCTTTGGTTCCAGGACACCAATTTTCCTTGGTGATTTCCTGAAAAATATTGTCTAGGTTCTTTTTTTCATTATAGGTTTCAGGAATTCCATCAATTCTTACATTGTCTTTACTAGGTCTATTTTCCAGGCCATTTTTTTTAATGAGGTGTTTTACATTTTCTTCTCTTTTTTCATTTTTTAGTTTTGTTGGACTGATTCTTGATGTTTCATAGTCATTCATTTCCATTTGTTAAATTCTAACATTTAATGAATTATTTCCTTCAGTTATCTTTTTTATTCTTTTGTATCTGGCCAATTGAATTTTTAAATGAGTTGCTTTGTTCATTGGATTTTTTTCCCATTTCACAAAATCTGTTTTTCAATGAGTTGGTTTCTTTTTCCATTTTGTCAAATCTATTTTGTAAGAAGTTATATGCTTTTTTCCATTTCACTAAATCTGTTTTAAGGAGATCTCTTCAGATAATTTCTATGTTTCCTTTTCTAAATGAAAATGGAGTTCTCATTTCCTTTCCTCATTTTTCATTTAACTCTTTTAAGATCCTTTTTGAATTCTTCCAAGAGAGCATTGTGAGATGTAGACCAATTTATTTCACTCTGTGAGGCTTCTTTTGGAGACATTTTGCTTTTAGTGTCATCAGAGTTTGAGGTCTGTTCTTCCCTGTCACTATAAGCACTTTCTATGATCAGAACTTTTTTGTTCATTTTAAAAAGTTGATGTCTGCTCTTAGGGTAAAGGGAAAATTGTCCCAAGCTCCACTCCATAGGCAACAGCAGCTTCACTCTGATCTGGGGTCAGTTATGCTGACTTTCTTCCTGTGCTGAGTGGATGCAGTCCACTTCTGAGTTATTTTGGTGTTCAGGAGTTTACTATTTGTTGTTTGTATTTGTGTATAATGTCTTATACCTAGTTTGCTGATCCACTAACTTCTGAATCAGCACAGACTAGATGACACTGCTGTATTTTGGCTAATAGGTATCCATTAGATTACCCCTCCTTTCCATGTGTGGATGTCATACAGTTTTGACTCCTTGTGTTGTGCCTTGGCTCATCCACTTCCTCTCTTCCCCCATGCCCTATTGAAACAGACCTTTCTTGAAGTTCCTCCAAAATATCTTCTGCTGAAAGGTTACTACCCTCCAAATATTTCTTTGTTCTGTCACTCCAAAACCAGTTCAGAGGCTTGATTTGGTCTTGATCTGAGGGAGGCCAGGAAAAACTCAGACAAAGACCTGTCTACTACATCATCTTGGCTCTACCCCATCTTTCTATTCTTTTAAAATTTCACTCTGTTATAGATCTGACAGGTAAACTAGCCCTTAAGAATTTCTCTCTCTTTGAGGCCTCTTAAAAATGGTTCATGATTGTCTTTAAATTTAAGATTTCCTGTAGTATGGATTTCTCTGCTCTTCCAAAAACAGTATTGTGAATGACCTTTCAGTATTTTTATAAATGTTGCAATTGTAATCGAGTTGATAGAATCCAAAAGTGATTGTTCCATTTTTAAAGATGAGATCAGATAGTTATAGAAATTCTGAAAAATCTTTTCTCCTTCATGTCTGATTATTGTCCATATTCCAGTTTCATCTATAAATATTCTTGGCATGTTTTCACTTCATTGGCTTCATGACAAGCTTTCTACAAGCTTATTTTTTCCCAAAAATATATGGCTTTTTATCTTGTTGCATCAATATTGTTTAACATTTGTCATTTGTATATGGGATCAATTAGTAAATAAGCATGTATTAAATACTTGCTGTGTACCAAAGCATTATGCTAAGTTTTGTAGACACAAAGAAAGATAAAAAAGTCACTGTTCTCAAGGATCCCAAAGTCTAAAAGCTTAGAAAACATGAGAAAAGTGCCAATATACATATATATGTATGATTTATGATAGATGTGTGTAGATATCTGTATGTCTACACACACACACATACACACACACATATATATACACATACACACACACAAACACACATACATATATCATAAATTGGAAATAATTAACAGAGGGAAAGTGCTAGCTGGGACTTCAAGGAAGCCAAAGAAACCAACTTGAATGAAAGGGACTCTAGAGGTTTTCTGAGCTAATCTCATTTTGTAGATAAGAAAATTTAGACCCAGAGACATTTTGGCTTGCATCAGATCATAGAGATGAAAGGTAGCAAATCTAGGATTTGAACACTTCTGACTCAAAATCTGTACTTCCCCCCATTGCACAATTCTACATTTTATCAACTTGTATACTATTTTTCAAATAAATTTGTTTTCTTAAGCAGCTTTGTAACCAATGACAAACCCTGTAAAATATGACAAAAACATGTTTAAAATATTGTGTTTGCTAATTTAGATGATTTCTGCCCTCTTCTACTTGTTCTTACTGTTTTACCAGTTAAATCTTGCTAAGAAATGACAAAAATGATATTAAATGTTTTTACTTAAGTCCCTTACATATTTTTGAATCAACAAGTATGTTGAAATAAATCAGGCTAAAGTTGTTATAACTGAGGACAGTCTCTTTTCATTTTATATTTATATCCACTTTGGTGCTAATTTTGACTTTTCAGCTAGGTAGTGAATTGAGCACAAACAGGCAACCAATCTGAAAATTACCTCAGACCAATCAAACAAGCATTTTATTTAGTATATGCTATATGGAAGACTCTGTGCTTATTATCCCTTCCAGATTTGTGTCTTTCAAGTTTGATAAGTATTCAATCTATGCTTTTGTCCAAATCATTGATAATATTGTAAAACTGTCCCAGGCCAAGTCCATGTTCCTGGTGCACTCCCCAGGAAGAATCTTTTCTAATTAACATGAAACTATTAATGACTACTTTCTGGGTCTGGTTATTCAAATGGATTAAAATTAATTGGACTGTACTAAGATCTCGGCCATATCTTTCTGTCTTTTCCATAAAAATAGCACAAGGAAATTTATCAAGTGTTTAATCTGTCCTTTTAAAACATGCTTTAAAATTAGGGTTCTTATATTTTTTGCATGTCATGAACTCTTTTCACTGTCTTGTGAAGCGTATTGACCCCATTTCAGAATAATGTTTAAATGCATAAAAACAGGGGCAGCTAGGTGGCGCAGTGGATAGACCACCAGTTCTGAAGTCATGAAGACCTGAGTTCAAATCTGACCTCAAACACTTATCACTTCCTAGCTGTGTGACCCTGGACAAGTCACTTAACCCCAATTGCCTCAGCAAAAAAGCAAAAAAAATGCATAAAAACATATCCTTATAAGGAAAACAAATTACATTGATATATAGTTAAGATATATACATGTATATGATATATGATACATACATACATACATGTATACATATGTTTAAAGTTCAGAGATGCCACATTAAGGTCTGCTTCAAAATATTGTCAGGAATTAAAGTCAAACACACTTCATTGTATACAATAATAGCAACATGAACTGATGCTAAGCAAAACAAGCAGAACCAGAAATACATTGTCCACAATAACAACAAAAATGTGCAATGATCAACTATGAAAGACTTGCTTCTTCTCAGTAGTTAAGTTATCCAAAGCAATCCAAATAGACTTTGGGCAGAAAATGCCAATTTCATCCAGAAAAAGAACTATGGAGATTGAATGAAAGTCAACACATGCTATGTTCACTTTGTCCCCTGTTTTTTTCTCTCCCATGGTTTTTCCCTTTTACTCTTATTTGTTCTCTCCCAAAATGACTTATAAAACAATGTATATATTAAAAACAGATTATTTTTTTTAAATCAAGCACACTAGTCTATAACTGGCTCTCATTAACTAGTCATGTCTGATCAGATAGAGTAAATTACTCTCTGTATGTGATATTCAGGGCTTTCCTTGTCTGACATAATTTAATTATTTTTTGGAAGAAAATATTCATGTTTTTCAATTGTGAGGAATTAAGCAATATGAAATCTCTGGGCTCTACCATTCTTTTCAAACTTTTATTTTTACAATTTGCTTTCTTTTCCTGTTCCTTCTTTTGCATTGAAGCCATTGATTACCAAAGTATATGTTGACTCACTCATTTTTTTTTCTGGGACAATAAGTGAAGTATAGTTCCATTTAGTTACAATTTTCTGTGACTTTTGGCTCTATAAAACTGGTCAGCATAGATATGCTTTAATTTTTTCAATAGTGTTATGAATTCATAGGTAATAACCTACCAAATGACTCATATTTAGAGCACAAGGAGTTCTTTTTATGCTTGTGGATAATCTAAAAAATTAAGAAATTCTTAATACTTTTCATCCCCTTTCTTATCACTGTGATGGGAGAAATAGATTAGAGACATTTAATGATTTTATCCATGTTATGGGTCATCATGGTCAAAGAATTAATTACCTAGTTAGTGGTCATCCTTTTGCTGATGAGCCTCTCTGAAATTAGGTAGGTTAGACATTAGACTTTAAATACAAGTTTCCTTAGGAGCATGCTCACAGTCTTCTCAGTTTAATGGAAATTGCTACACTTTTGTTCTATTCGATTACAAGAGTTTAGAATCACTGCCATAAGAACAAATCACAGTGAAAAATGTGATAATTGATGACAGATTATTCAGTGGCTCCCTATGGTTTCCTGGATAAAACATGTTTTTCAGTTTGACAATTAGTGTGTAATACTTTACACTTTGGCTCCATCCAGTCTATGTTTCCAGATTTACTTTATAATCCTTCTCTTTATCCATTTCATATTTTTCTAAATTAGCTTACTTTCTATTGCCATGACATTAATCTGTTTCAGTGTTTTTGCAGAGATGGTATCCCATGCTTAGAATTTCCATCCGGATCACCTTTATGTTTCACAATCCCTGCTTCCTCTAAAACTCAGATTTTCTCTCCCAAAAGAGGTCTTTTCTGATCCTCTCAGTTGTAAGTGTCCCCTTCCTTTCTCCCCTTCCATAGACATTATATTTACTTTGCATATCCTTTATATTTGCTTATATATTTACATATTATGTCCTCTCAAGATAATATAAGCTTTTTGAGGGAAGGGACAGTTTCTGGTTTGTCTTTGTACCTTCAGTAAATTATTTTGCTCACTCTGGACACTTAGCAAACACTTACTGATCTGGATAATAAAGATTCCCCTGTATACCATTTGGTGTTTTTCAGAAAACTTAGACATATAGATACACATAATCTTATTTGATTTGCACAATCCTGTGAAATAATTGGAGCAAATATCATTGTCCTTATTTGTCAGATGAAGACACTGAAACTCTGTGAGAGAGGGTAAATTACTTATCCAATAACATATAGCTACTAAATGGAAGAGCTGGAATGAAGATTTTGCTTATTTACTATTGTAGCACACTCCATAGAATAACATGCTATCTCAAAAAAGAGTTAAATAAGGGCTTTTATGTTTATATGCAATATCTAATTTCTTCAAATACTCTATCAGCAGTTAGAAATAGATAAATTATTTTTAACAAACTGTCCTTTTCTCTGACATGTCAAGATTTCTCTATCAAAAGTTTCTACTTTTTTGCCAACACATTTTAACCTCTTTTAAATTATATATGTATATGATATCTGTACACATATACATATATATGTGTACATACATAACTATATGTTAATGTGCATATGCTTTAATAGAACTATGTATGGTTATTGGTAATCTTGTCAGAAATATTCTTAGTGGACAGAAAGAAAATGTTTAATATTAATGTCCTTATTTCAAGGGGAACCAAATCATAAACTATATTGACCAACACAGTTCCAAAATCACCACTAGAAAACCAATTCAGAATCATTCTTATCATTTTAAAAGGACAGTGTAAATTCCAGCTTTACTTGAATATGGACATTTGAAATGGAAATTGGTATATTTTATGTTTTTATGTGTATAGGGTGAATATGTTCATTGAATCTATTATGGTTTAAGGTTTAGATAATAACAATAGCACTTAAGGCATGTCAACAAGCCATTCTTAATATTAAGTATCAAGCATTCTTCTAAATGCTAGGAATATAGCTAAAAAAGAAATAAAAACAGCCTCAGTCATCAAGCTGCTTACATTCTCTTGGGAAAAGAACAAATAAAAGGGACTTGAAGGTGGAAGGAGGTGAGGTGGGTGGAGCAGGAAGGGAATAAAGGTACTTGGCCTTATGATATGGCCCTAAAATTGGAAGAGTTAGAAATGCACCCAGAGAGGAATAAATAACTATTTTGCTTGGGTCTTCTTAAAATAAGCTTTTGGAGAATCCAGGTAATTAGGGGGAGAAGTTGTAGGAGCACAGGGTACTTGAAATGCGAGAAGTTGTCCTTGAATTGAATGATTTTCTGGGATGAAGATATTTCTATGATGTGGTAGTGAAAGATCTATAGAAATGAATCTGGACTATAACCTGGAGAGGAAAAACAATGAAGATTAAGCTCTTCTAGTATATGTATTCATTTTTTCAAGATGTAAATGAAATTATCTCTTAGGTAGGAAATAAATTCACTATTCCATGTCTGTGTCTCTCTATCTCTTTCTCAGTCTCTATCTCTGTGTGTCTTTCATGCACACATATGTACATTCATCTCATTCATTGTCTCTTTTTGTAAGCAAATGTTTTCATCAGGGTCTTTTCTTGGTTCTAAATAATTTTAAAGGCATCTCGATACAGAATAAATTTTGACTCTATTTGCTTTGGGGAAATAAATTACTTTTTCAGTATTGGGCATTGTATTTTATTGTCACATACTGTAGAGGACATGTAAAGAAGGATTAAAGACTAGTTTTGACATTTTGACAAATGAAAACCTGCATGCTAATTTCTTATAGCAGGCACAAATGAAGGATTATTTCATCAGAAAATTCTTGATGTAAAATGATAAGGAGTGTCAAACCAAAATTAATCAGCAGAATAAGCATCTGGCATGTTGTTACACGTCTAAGGTTCCTGTCACATAGCTTTGTAAGCTACAAATGTTAAATCTCTAAATAGTAAAAGTGTTAAAAAGAAATGAAAAGAGGGGATTTTTTTCCTTTTACATGGATTTTGTGACTTTGATTAAATTGTAATTTCCAGTTCATAAGAATATTAAAAACAAATAACATCAAAATGCCAAAGGATGTTTTGCCATCTACACTTAAAGGTATTTGAAAGAAAACAAACAAATAAATATTTCATCCTGATATTTCTTTAGAAATACAACATCAGTTTTAGATGCTCTCTTCTTCCTATTTATCTCTAGACCTAGTTCATCTCTCTTTTTTTTTTAACACATATGTGTATTGAGGACCAGTTATATGGACTATCTATTCAGCTACAAGTCATAGTGTGGATAATTAGTATGAATTATTTTGTTATTATTGATATCATTTGGGAAGCCTTGCAATGCTCATGAATTATTTACAATTAGCAAAATGTCACCAACAAAAAAGAGTATTTATATAGAAACAGCCCTTAATTTGGACTCCATGATGAGTGGTCTTTAGTACTATGGCAAACACCTTTGGCACCCATACATATCCCCAATTATGCCTTGTTAGGTATTTATTATCAACAGGATCAAAAATTTAACACTGTTGTTGCAAAGGATGGATGTTTAGTAGGTGGGGATAGATTGTAGCATTAGCATAAATATATTATATAGAGTAATATCACCAGGATTAGACAGATGGGATCTATGTACTTGCCTTAAAGATACCTTTCTAAGGAACATGGGAACAGTTTCTATTTAGATAATTCTTTGGATCTTCCTGATGGAGTCTGAACAAGTAGCTTCTAGAAGGAATCAAGAATATTGTATGACAAAAATATTTTGGTCAATTTAATAAGATTTAAAGGCTGAAGGATAACTAGGTGGTGCAGTGGATAGAGCACCAGCCCCGAAGTCAGGAGAATCTGAGTTCAAATCTGGCCTCAGACACTTAACACTTCCTAGCTGTGTGACCCTGGGCAAGTTACAACCCCAATTGCCTTGGAAAAAAAATTAAAGGCTGATATCCTTTAATTTGCCATTAAAACCATTTCCTTATGAACTATACAGATATTCACCAGCAGCATGTTGAAATAATTGGTGACATCTCCTAGATAATATGTGAGAAGTACCTTCCCAAAGGCTATTTGTCAGTGAAATGGCATCTCAATACTTGTTGCTGACTGAGTTACTCAGCCAATAAACATTTATTAAGAACTTATTAGGTGAGGGGCAGAGCCAAGATGGAGAACTCCAGACATCATTCTCTGTGAGCTCCTGAGACCTTCCCTCAGACTCAGACAAATTGAGCCTCCAAACTGGTTCTGGAGTGAGGGCCCCATCAAACACTTGGAGTACAACCCACTTCTATCAAAAATCTATTTTGAAAGAACTCCGGAGAAGGTCAGTTTCAGACTCGCAGGGGATCAGCAGCTGGCCGCGATCAGAAGCCAGCATGCCCCGGGTGAAAGATGAGGCTGGGACAGAGTGGCGGATTTTAGGCACCCAGGTAGTGCCTGGGAGATGCTTGGGCCACTTTGCTCTGCTTTTGGATGGGTGCTTTGGCAAATGTGCCTTTGGTAAAGGGTGGATTGAGAGCAGCTGAAAGCATGGTCCTAGTGCAGATCTAGCCAGACCAGCCCCGCACAGGAAGTCAACTTGGCAAACTTCCCCAGGGCATATTGAAACGGCTGCAGAATTCCCTGCTCTGAATTAGACCTCAGCACAAAAACATGAGCAAGAAGTAGAAGAGAGCTCTCACCATAGACAGCTTTTACGGAGAGAAAGTAGGGCAGTCCCCAGATCCTGAGGTTCTGAAAATAATTCCAGAGGAAGTCACAAAGGCAGACATGAGCTGGTCCCCTTTTCAGAAGGCTTACCTGGAAGATTGCATAAAGAATCTCAAAAGAGAGCTAGAAGAAAAATGGGGAAATATATTGAGATCAGTGCAAGAAGAAAATAATGCCCTACAACAGAGATGTGAAAAACTGGGGGAAAAAAGACTGGTGAATTGGAAAAAGACAACAATTCATTGAAAAACAAAATTAGTGAATTGGAAAAAGACAACAATTCACTGAAAAACAAAATTAGTAAATTGGAAAAAGATGACAATTCACTAAAAAATAAAATTGGCAAAATGGAAAAAGATTGCATTGAACCAAAAAATTCAATTGGCCAGTTACAAAAGAAGCTAAAAAAGATAACTGAAGGAAATAATACTTTAAAAATTAAAATTGAACAAATAGAAGTAAATGACTCAATAAGACTTCAAGAATCAGCAAACAAAAACAAAAAAGTGAAAAAAAATAGAAGAAAATATGAAATATCTCCTAAGGAAAAATTACTGACTTGGAAATCAGATCCAGGAGAGAAAATGTAAGGATTATCAGACTCCCTGAAAGCCACAATGAAAAAAAGAACCTGGATGCTATCTTCCCGGAAATCATGAAAGAGAATTGCCCTGATGTTTTAGAATCAGAAGGCAAAATTGTCATTGAAAGAATTCACCGATCACCTCCTGAAAGAGACCAAAAATTAAAACCCCAAGGAATATCGTGGCCAAATTTCAGGACGATCGCACCAAGGAAAAGATATTGCAAGCATCTAGAAAGAAACAGTTCAAATACCGAGGAACTATAATTAGAATTACACAAGATCTGTCAGCTTCCACATTAAAGGATTGAAGGGCCTGGAATCAGATATTCCAAAAGCCAAAAGAACTTGGATTATAGCCAATAATAAGTTATCTAGCTAGAATGAGCATTATCTTCCAGGGAAGAAAATGGTCATTCAATGATACAGGAGAATTTCACCTATTTCTAATGAAAAGACCAGATCTGAACAAAAAATTTGACCTCCAAATACAGAACTCAAGAGAAGCATAAAAAGGTAAAAAGGAAAGAACTCTTGAGAACTATATTTCTACTATGGGTATCCTTAAAGAATGTTGATATAATTCGATTTTACTTTGATAATAATGGAAAAGAAATTAGAGGTGGAAGGGATATCATAATGAAAAAAAAAGGGATAAGGAGGCAAAATAAAGTAGAAAAAAGGAGGTAAAATAAGGCAAAATCCCATAAAGAGACATAGAAGATCTAATATAATTGAGGGAAAGAAGGGAGGGAGATGAGTATTGTGTAAACCTTACTCTCATTAGATTGGGCTCTGAGAGAGTATATCAAAACATTTGGATTCAAAGAAAGGCCTGACCCTTCTTGTGAGAAGGTGGGAGAGAAAGGAGGAAAGGAAAGGGATAGACGAATAGAAGGATTACGGGAAAGGTGTAAAGGGGAGGGAAGGGTTTTAAAGGGAGGGAGGACTGTTGGAAGGAGGTGGTCATCAAAAATAAAATAGTGGGGAGGGGGGAAGGGAGAGAGGGAAAAGGGAAGAGAAAATCATAACTCTGGGTAAATAAGATGACAGGAAATACAGATATAGTTATTTTAACTGTGAATATGAATGGGATGAACTCTCCCATAAAATGGAAGCGGGTAGCAGGCTGGATTAAAAGCCAGAATCCTACAATATCTTGTTTACAAGAAACACTTTTAAAACATAGAGATACATATAGAGTAAAGGTAAAGGTAAAGGAGCAGAATTTTTTATGCTTCAGGTGAACAAAGAAAGGCAGGGGTAGCAATCGTTATCTTGAATCAAGTAAAAGCAAAAATAGATCTAATTAAAAGAGATAAGGAAGGAAACTATATTTTACTAAAGGGTACCATAGACAATGAAGTGGTATCAATACTAAACATATATGCACCAAGTGGTATAGCATCCAAATTCCTAGAGGAGAAACTAACAGAGATGCAAGGAGAAATAGACAGTAAAACTATACTAGTGGGGGATCTCAACCTTGCTCTCTCAGAATTAGATAAATCAAACCACTAAATAAATAAGAAAGTAGTTAGGGAGGTAAACAGAAGGTTAGAAAAGTTAGGTATGATAGATCTCTGGAGGAAATTGAATGGTGATAGAAGGGAGTATACTTTTTTCTCAGGTGTTCATGGAATTTATACAAAAATTGATCATGTGGGGCAGCTAGATGGCGCAGTAGTTAGAGCACCAGCCCTGAAGTCAGGAAGACCTGAGTTCAAATCTGGTCTCAGACACTTCCTAGCTGTGTGACCCTGGGCAAGTCACTTAACCCCAATTGCCTCAGCAAAAAGCAAAAAAAAAAAATTGATCATGTGTTAGGGCATAAAAACCACAAAATCAAATGCAGAAAAGCAGAAATAGTAAATGCATCCTTCTCAGATCATGATGCAATAAAACTCACATGTAATATAAGGCCAGGAAAAAATAGAGCACAAGTTAATTGGAAATTAAATCATCTAATCCTGAAGAATGAATGGGTGAAAGAGCAAATTATAGACACAATTGATAATTTCATTCAGGAGAATGACAATAATGAGACCACCAAAATTTGTGGGACAAGGGTAAAGCGGTTATAAGGGATAATTTTATATCTCTTGATGCTTACTTGCATAAAACAGAGAAAGAGAAGATCAATGAATTAGGCTTACACTTAAAAAAGCTAGAAAAAGACCAAATTAAAAACCCTCAATTAAATACCAAATTAGAAATTCTGAAAATAAAAGGGGAGATTAATAAAATTGAAAATAAGAAAACTTTTGAATTAATAAATAAAACTAAGAGTTGGTTTTGTGAAAAAACCAACAAAATAGATATGCCTTTAGTTAATTTGATTAGAAAAAGGAAAGAGGAAAATCAAATTGTTAGTCTCAAAAATGATAAGGGAGAACTTTCCTCCAATGAAGAGGAAATTAGAGTAATAATTATGAGTTACTTTTCCCAACTTTATGCCAATAAATTTGATAATGTAAATGAAATGGAGGAA
>JAJPUD010007383.1:31124-53567 GCA_023553655.1 Myrmecobius fasciatus | reverse complement strand
AACCAGGTAGGGAGAAAACTGAGAGAGAAAACTATAGACCCATTTCCCTAATGAATATTGATGCAAAAAATTTAAATAAGATTTTAGCAACAAGATTACAGAAAGTTATCCCCAGGATAATACACCATGACCAAGTAGGATTTATACCAGGAATGCAGGGCTGGTTCAATATTAGGAACACAATTAGTATAATCAATTATATTAATAACCAAATTAACAAAAACCATATGATTATCTCAATAGATGCAGAAAAAGCATTTCATAAAATCCAACACCCATTCCTATTAAAAACACTGGAGAGTATAGGAGTAAATGGGCTTTTCCTTAAAATGATTAGTAGTATCTACTTAAAACTATCAGCAAGCATCATATTTAATGGAGTCAAACTAGAACCATTCCCAATAAGATCAGGAGTGAAACAAGGCTGCCCACTGTCACCATTATTATTTAATATTTTATTAGAAATGTTACCTTTGGCAGTAAGAGAAGAAAAAGAGATTAAAGGAATTAGAGTAGCTAATGAGGAAAGCAAATTATCACTCTTTGCAGATGACATGATGGTGTACTTAGAAAACCCTAGAAACTTGACTAAAAATTACTAGAAATAATTCACAACTTTAGCAAAGTTGCAGGATACAAAATAAATCCACATAAATAGTCAGCATTTTTATATATTACCGATAAAGTTCAGCAGCAAGAGATACAAAAAGAAATTCCATTCAAAATAACTGTTGATAATATAAAATATTTGAGAATATATCTGACAAGGGAAAGTCAGGAACTATATGAACTAAACTACAAAACACTTTCCACAGAAATTAAATCAGACCTAGTCAATTGGAAAAACTTAAAATGCTCATGGGTAGGCTGAGCGAATATAATAAAAATGACAATACTAGCCAAACTAATTTACTTATTTAGTGCCATACCAATTAAACTCCCAAGAAATTATTTTACAACTCTAGAAAAAATAGTAGCTAAATTCATTTGGAAGAACAAAAGGTCAAGATTAACAAGTGAATTAATGAAAAAAAAAAGGCTGATGATGGTGGACTTGCTGTACCAGATCTAAAACTATATTATAAAGTAATTTTTCATCCAAACCATTTGGTACTGGCTAAGAAATAGAGTAGTCTATCAGTGGCATAGGATAGAATCAGAGGACAAACTAGGCAATAAGTATAGCAATTTAGTCTTTGATAAACCCAAAGACTCCAGCTTCTGGGATAAGTACTCACTATTTGACAAAAACTGCTGGGAAAATTGGAAACTAGTGTGGAAAAAATTAGGGCTTGACCCACATCTAACACCACATACCAAGATAAGATCTAAATGGATTCATGATCTGGATATAAAGAGTTATAAGTAAATTAGAGGAATGTAATATAGTTTACCTCCCAGACCTATGGAGATGGAATAAATTTATGTTGAAAGAAGAACTGGACCTCTTAATTGAACACCGATAGATAATTTTGACTATATTAAGTTAAAAATTTTTGTACAAACAAAACTAATGCAGTCAAGATTAGGAGGGAAGCAATAAATTGGGGAATCATCTTTACATTTAAGGGTTCTGATAAAGGTCTCATCTCTAAAATATATAGAGAATTGTCTCATATTTATAAGACTTCAAGCCATTCTCCAATCGATAAATGGTCAAAGGATATGATCAGTCAATTTTCACAGGATGAAATTAAAACTATTTGTAGTCATATGAAAAGGTGCTCCAAATCACTACATATCAGAGAAATGCAAATTAAGACAACCCTGAGGTACCACTACACACCTGTCAGATTGGCTAAAATGACAGGAAAATATAATGGTGAATGTTGGAGGGGATGTGGGAAGGCTGGGACACTGATGCATTGTTGATGGAGCTGTGAACAGATCCAGCCATTCTGGAGAGCAATTTGGAGCTATGCTCAAAAAGTTGTCAAACTGTGCATACCCTTTTACCCAGCAGCATTTCTAATGGGCTTATACCCTTAAGAAAACATAAAGGAAGGAAAGGGCCCCTCATGTGCAAGATTGTTTGTGGCAGCCCTTTTTGTAGTGGCTAGAAACTGGAAACTGAATGGATGCTCATCAATTGGAGAATGGCTGAATAAATTATGGTATATGAATGTTATGGGATATTATTGCTCTGTAAGAAACGACCAGCAGGACGATTTCAGAGAGGTCTGAAGAGACTTACATGAACTGATGCTGAGTGAAATGAGCAGAACCAGGAGATCATTATACATGGCAACAACAATACTATATGACAATCAATTCTGATGGACATGGCTCTCTTCAACAATGAAATGTTTCAAACCAGTTCCAATTGTTCACTTAAGAAAGCCATATACACCCAGAGACAGGGATGTAAAATGTGGACCACAACATAACATTTTCATGCTCTTGATTTATGTTTGCTTGCATTGTGTTCCCTTTATCTGATTTTCTTTTTTTTCCTTGTAGATAGGATTTTTCTTGCACAACAATAATAATTGTGTAAATATGTATACATATATTCGATTTGTCAAGTATTTTAACATAATTAACATGAAGTGGATATCCTGCCATCTAGGGGAGGGTTGAGGACTGGGGGTAAAATTTGTAATGGAAAGCTTTGTAAAGAAAAATGCTGAGGAACTACCCATACAAATGTTGTGCAAATAAAAAAAAATATAAAAAAAGAACTTACTAGGTACCACATCCTGCTTAGAGCCAGGGATACAAGTATATATAAAACTGTCCCTTCTCTCAAAGATCATACAATCTAACAGGAAATGATACATAGAAGGAAGCTGAAAGGGATAAGTTAAGTGGAGATAAGGAGGAGAAGGCAATTGGGGAGGGCATAGTTGAAAAGTCCAAAGGAAATCAGATTTGTGGGAAATAAAGAGAGAGGTGGCCTATACATCCTTCTCAGTTGGAGGTTCTGAAATGAGTTCATTGCTCTTCCTTCTACCACTCCAGTCTTGGAGGTAAAGGGTAATGAAGTTAATCAATTAATAAGATGAGATTTCAGAGGCATGAAGCAGCCCAGTGAGAAATGTCTATTTAAAATGTATTTTTTCAGATATAGGGCAATAATTTGTTTACTCTACACAAAAGAAAAATTTTAAACACACGCAATAGCATTCACAAGACCCACAATCATTCCATTCCAGAAAAAAAAGTTAATCTAGTAGTAGTCATTTAAGTATTCTTATGCTCTCTGAGGAAGCTGATACTAAAAAGATCAAGAATAATGCATTTTGAAAGATTTTGTAACAGACATTTTATATTTCAATTGACCTTTAAAACCAAGATTATTCTCTTGAAGTACATATCTTGTGGCAATCCAGAGAAAGTATTTGGTTCAATTTCCATAGTTTTCCAAGAAGAGCTGTTATAGACATAAAGGGCATCATTCAATGCAATTGAGGATCTGTGATCTCTAGTTCTCTTGGACCCATAAGGTGGTCTGGCTTTCAAGACTGGAAATCTCTAGTTCAAGAACATATTTCAGGCACCTATGATTAAGTAAAGAGATGAAATGCAGAAAACAGCCAGAAACTGGAGGAACAGGTTATATTTAAATTATTGGCATTGCTTTTGTTTATAGTGAATTCTTAGAAGTTAAATTGAAAGCTTCAGTAATGTAAAATGATTTTCCATGTTTTCTATCTTTTCTCTTTGATTAATTTCCAACTTATTCTGTTATCACTTTATGAGAAGTTAACTATATTTTCCCTCATCTGGTAGGGAATGCTCTCTATTCCAATTTTTGGCTTACAAGGCCAAATGAGTAGAATTCTTAAGGAAGTGTAGTACACATATCAAGTTGAATGTCTAGATTTTTCTACATTGAGGTTGAATGGTAGCTTAGTGAATACAGAATTAGTCCTGTAATCATGAGCATTCTTGAATTCAAGACACTAGTTCAAATATATTCTCAGATACCTACTAATTAAGTGACTGTAGACAAGTTACTGTCTGCCTCAGTTCCCTCACCTATAAAATGAGGGTTATAAGAGCACTTATTTCACAGGGTTGTTGTAATTTGTAAAACATTTAGCACAGTTAAAGTCACATACTTGGCACTTAATAAATACTTGTTTTCCTCTCTTCCTTATTTGGCAAAACAATTGGATTCAATCTTGGAAAACTGTAATAGGCAAACTGGAAATTTTTCTCCATGTAGGAGTTGCCCTTAGGTAATGCCTGCATATGGATTTTATCTTGCTCATCAAATTATCTACAAACACGGCTATCTGTAAGCATCTGAATATACGGTAAAGTATAAAAGTCAAAAATAGATGTATTTAAAAATAATTTCATTGATGTATTTTTTAAATCACTATAATTTTCTCTAATTTCCCTCTCCATACAAATTCCAAATAAGCCATCTCATGTAACAATTTTTTTTAAAGACCAAAAAAATTAAAGGAAAAGAGAAAAATTAGTATAACTGAACAATGCATTGAAAAAGTCTGAAAATGTGTGTAATACACACTTGTGGACTTTCTATCTTTGCCAAGGAATGAAATAGGAATAATGTCTTATAATTATTATTTTGAATAATGCTTATTCTTTATCATTTTGCAACATTAACTTTTGATTGATTTTGATAGTTATTTTTTTATTTACATTTTTGTATTCATTATGTTTTTTAAAAATATTTTGGAAACATAAATAAATGAAAACAAAAGTCCTATACAACCATTAATAGTTTACAAGTTTTTCTTTTATAAGACAGAAAGCATTTTGAATCTTATATAAACAAAGTTCCTATTAAATGAATCAGACTTCTAAAAGAAAAAAAAAAATGTGCATGGAGGCAGCTAGTTGTTGTAGTGGTTAGAGCCCCAGCTCTGAAGTCAGAAGTACCTGAGTTCAAATTTGGCCTCAGACACTTAACACTTCCTAGCTATCTGACCCTGGACAAGTCACTTAACCCCAATTGCCTCAGAAAAAAAAAATGCACTGCTTTTTTTTTTTTTTTCAGGGATAAGAACATGGATATGCAAATTGATTATGGTGACATTGGAAAGGCAAAATATTTCCCAGTTTTCCATAATTTGTGTTTAGTATACATCTTGTACTGTTAAAGACATAGCTCTATATAGATGAAATTTGTGGCAGTTCAAATTCATCCACCAGCATACCATACTTGCTTTTTACAGAACTGCGAGCACTTTCAGGAATTGCTAATGCAGATAATGCCTCTTCTAAGTAAGAGTTGTCATCATCAGGTAAGAGCTCATCACTAAGTGCATTCACTCTGCTTCTAAGTCATTTTTTTTTAAATCAATCTCTGGTGTTCCTTTGTAAGTATCAAATCAGGAATTTCTCAATATCAAAGGCATATTTTATTACATTCATGTAACTCAACTTTTTTAGCCATAACTTATTCAATGGGCATCTAGTTTGTTTCTGGTTCTTTGCTATTACAGAAAATGTTCTTAGAGCTATATTGGTGAATATAGGGGCTTTATTCTTACCAATGACCTCCTTGGTATATGGTGAACTCATGTTAAGCCTTAGTGAGAAGGTTCTGCATATATGTATAGTTTCCTTACAATGATTCCAGAAGTACAATCAGATACCCAATAAATCACAATAACTGTCTCATGAGTATACTAGAAACTTTTAGTGGCTACTCGGGCTTTAGTTTATTTATACATGCATTTTCCCTAGAAATCTGCTCTCTCTATACCATCTGCACATATACTGGGCTTCAATGCCTATTATCTATTGCCTCTACCTAGTTGTGTCAAATCATGGCAGCTTTGCTTATATTTCTTTCTTTGAAAATTGCCTGTTTATATTCCTTGCCCTTAACTAGTGAATAATGGGTCTTAATCTTAGAAATTTGTGAATATTTTCCCCAATTTCTTGTTTCTTTTCTAATTCTAAATGCACTTGAATCATTGTTTAAAAACATTTTAATTTTACATATTAAAAATTTTTCATTTTATCTTATGTGATTTTCTTTTTCAGTCATAAACTCATAAACATAACAGTCATAAACAGTAAAAGTTCTGAAAGATAATTTCTTCCTTCCTTGATCCTCTCATTTGAGATGTAATATAGCCCAAGGTTTATACTATTTTGAAAACTATTTTAATGTATGGTAGAAGTTGTAAGTCTAAACCCTTACCAGACTCAAATCTAGTTTTCTCGTAGTTTCTTTCTCTTTCAATTGATTTTCTAACAGACACTTTCACATATGTGTGTATGTATGGTTGTGTGTGTATGTGTGTGTGTGTGTGTGTGTGTGTGTGTGTGTGATATTTCAGGATAATTATAGGTTTGTTTCAAAGAAGGATGAATTGCTATGTATTCCATTCAAGTACTTACACTGATAAAAATTAGGATCCATTAGCATACAACTATTTTGAGTTTTGGTTTGGTCTTGCAGTCAAATTACTGCATGTCATATTTTACCTTTGGAAAGACATTTTTAAAGTTCTAAAAAAATTAATAAACTAAAATTTGATGTACAATAGATTAGGGGCTATTTCTGCCAAGGAGAAAAATGATTTGTTATATAATGACTTTGGTTAAAATAATTTAAATGATTTCGTTAAAATAATTACAAATGTTAAAATCTTCCTCCTATTTAAAATTGTAAACCTGTTTTTGATATTAAAAGAAAAAAATAAATGATGTGTTTTTGACTAACAGCTCTCAACTTACAGACAGCTGTCATTTAATAAGGTGTCATGCTATGAGAACGTGAGCAAAATAAATGTTTTGGGCTGTCTAGAGGTAATTTTGTATTACATTTCATATTTAAGATGGGATACCTAAGTTTCTCACAAATCTGACTATTTGGGTAAATCATTATCACGTGAATAACAACAGAAAGCACTTGCATTTTCAAATTCAAATTCCAAATTCAAGTTCAAAGTATGAAAAAAGATACTATAGTAGATAGATATCAATGTCATAAAACAAAAATGAAACAAGGAACATCATTTAAAAAATAAGGGAGGATGGATAGACTATACAATTTTATCTTTTAAAAAAATAAAACAAAAATAAAGACAAAAATGTTAATGCCCACTTGTGCTTAATTCTAGCTTTTATAACAGCTTAGTAGATAAAATGAAAATTGATAAGACACAACACTTGCAAAATTTATTCATTTTCCAGCTTCCATTCATTCATTCATTCATCTATTCAAGAAATATTTCTGCAAGATTTATTATATTTATGGTACACATTCAAAGAGAGAAATAAGGAAAAACAAGATACATATGTATTAGTGATAGCAATTGATATTTAAATAGCTTTTTATGGTTTATGATTTTGTGGTTTTAAGAAATAGCTTCATAAAGAAATGAAGACTTTATTAAAGTTTTTTTTATTTTTCAAAACATATGCATGGACAATTTTTTAACATTAGCACTTGCAAAACCTTGTGTTCCAATTTTCCCTCCCTTTCCCCATGTCCCCCCCACCCAGATGGCAAGTAGTCCAATATATGTTAAACATGGTAGAAATACATTAAATCCAATATATGCACACATATTTATACAATTATTTTGCTGCGCAAGAAAAATCAAATTAAACCAGTAAAAAAAAAAAGAAGCAAAACAAAATGCAAGGAAGCAACAATGAAAAGAGTGAAAATGCTATGTTGTGAACCACAGTCAGTTAGCATGGTTCTCTCTATGGGTGTAGATGGCTCTATTCATCACTGAACAATTGGAACTGGTTTGAATCATCTCATTGTTAAAGAGTGCCTCATCCAACAGAATTGATCATTGTATAATTTTGTTGTTGCTGTGTATAATGATCTCCTGGTTCTGTTTATTTCATTTAGCATCAGTTCATGTAAGTCTCTCCAGGCCTCTCTGAAATCATCCGGCTCATCATTTCTTACAAAACAACAATATTTCATAACATTTATATACCATAATTTATTTGTCCATTTTCCAATTGATGGGCAGTCATTCAGTTTCCAGTTTCTAGCCACTACAAAAAAAGGCTGCCACAAACATTTTTACACATGTGGGTCCCTTTCCCTCCTTTAAGATCTCTTTGGGGTATAAGCCCAGTAGAAACACTGCTGAGTCAAGGTGTATACACAGTTTGGTAACTCTTTGAGCATAGTTCCAGATTGCTCTCCAGAATGATTGGGTCCATTCACAGTTCCACCAACAATATATCAGTGTCCCAGTTTTCCCACATTCCCTCCAACATTAACCATTACTTTTTTCTGTCATCTTAGCCAATCTGACAGGTGTGTAGTGGTACCTCAGAGTTGTCTTAATTTGCATTTCTCTGATCAATAGTGATTTAGAGTAATTTTTCATATGACTAGAAATAGTTTTAATTTTTTCATCTGAAAATTGTCTGTTCATATCTTTTGACCATTTATCAATTGGAGAATGGCTTGAATTCTTATAAATTTATGTCAATTCTCTATATATTTTAGAAATGAGGCCTTTATCAGAACCTTTGAATGTAAAATTGTTTCCTCGGTTTATTGCTTCCCTTCTAATCTTGTCTGTATTAGTTTAGTTTGTACAAAAATTTTCAACAATAATTATCACTATTGATCATAAAATAGCAATCTCTAGTTCTTTGGTCACAAATTCCTTCCTTCTCCAGAGATCTGATAGAAACTATCCTATGTCCTTCTAAATTAAGACATTTATAAGACATCTTTTTAAGACAATTCTTAGAAATAGATATGACTATCTCCAATTTCAAGATGAGAAAACTGAGACTTTAGGTGGTCAAATGACTTGTCCAAGAATACATTTCTAGTAAGTATTACTAGCTTCAAATCCAAATTTTTTCCAGTTCCAAGGACAGTAGTTTGCCCATTAATACACATAGTCCCCATAGGAGAACACAACCTATACATAAATACAACAGAAATTCAAATATTACAGTGACAAGAAGCTTAGACAACTCTGTATTTGGAAGTGTTTCCTACTTTAATATTTCTAATTTAGCATTCTATATTACACAAACATTCAATATACACTAACAATAAAACAAATTCTTGGCCCATACTTTACACATTTAAAAAGGATCAAAATCTGGGAGCTGGAAAGAAACTTTGATAGACTCTAATCTCATCATTTTTCTAAATCACAGAGCTTGATTTTGAAGGGATAATATTGTCTCCAAAATGTTGACCCCCAGAGATAGACTATCTACTGTGTCCTGAGGAAGCTTATTCAATTTCTAGATAATCCTTGAGAAGTTTTTTTTCCTCCTATTTATTCAAGTTTAAATCTACTTTTATGTGATTCTAGTTCCTGTTGCTGCTGGTTCTGTTATTTAAAGTGAAGTAGAGCAAGTCTAGTGTGTAGTCTTTCAAATATTTGAAAATAATCATTATACCCTCCCATTCATTTTTCTCTAGATAATTATCACTAATTCCTTCATGTGATTATCACATGGACATTCAACAGTCCTATTATCCTATTTGCCTTTCTATAGACACAGATGTTAATTTTTTTTTCTAAAGCATATATATGACTATGTCATTCATCTGTTGAATAAACTTCACTGGTACCTTATTACCTATAAGATAAGATAAAAAAAAAACTCCTTTGTTCTGCTACTAAAGCTTTTTATTACTTGTCTCTAACCTACCTCTCCAGTTTTATCTTATAACTTTCCCCTTCAACTGCTTCATACACTCTGTTCTAGCCAAAGTGGTCCTTTGCTGGTCCTTATGTAAGATATTCCATCCTAGTTTCACTCCCTGTCTTTACATATACTGTCCCAATGCTTGGAATTCTCTCCCTTATCATCTTCTCTATCTCTTAGAATCCTTATCATCTTTCAAAGCTCAATTCAGGTGCCACCTTCCTTATCAAGTCTATCCTGATCTTCCCAGACATTAGTGTCTTTTACTCTTCAAATTATCTTGTATATATTTCTATACATACATGTTATCTGCTTGGTAAGAATGTAAACATCTTAAGACTGGAACTGTTTTCTTTTGGTCTTTATATCCTGAGAGAATACTGCAGCATCTGGAACATAGTAGGATCCTAAGAAACGGTTACCGGATTATTTGACACATAATAGTTATTTAATGTGAATTAAACATTATGAAACATAAAATTGAATAAAATGCCTCAAAGCAGGGCAAAATTTTGGGAAAGCAATTCTAACTTAGAGATAAGAATATTTCCTTTCTTCAGATTGCTGCGCTTTTTCTAGTTCAAGATTATATTATGTAAGTTTTCTTAATTATTCTGTCACATTCTTAACTCATAATGAGTTTTGAGCATTCACTAAAACAGTTCAATAAATTTCATATGAATTGTCATCTAACTCTGTCTTTCCCATCCTCTACTTGGCTTAAATATAATCAACTGAAAAATGACCGAATGAACATGTATAAGTCTTCAAATTTCTCTCATCATTCTAGATTGAAAAGATCTTTGGATTGTGATATTGTCATTCAAAATCTTATCTCTCCCATCTTTCTGGTTCCTGAAAAGGCCATGACCACTTCATCTATGAATTTTTCTAACCACTGGGTGGCACTGCAAGACCCTATCAAGAATCTCTTTACCAAGCCATATAGCTGCCCATTACCCATACTCTCCTTGGGTGACCACAACAGTAAAGAGCCCTGTTTCTTGATTTGTCTGGTTCATTCTCCTGGTACAGGGCAAATAGAACCAATGACCTGCCCTGGCAAGAAGTCTGCCTCTGTCATGCTTTCCTTTAGAAACTTTGTGCCACTTCTAGCAAGGTAAGTTGTCTTCTCTTACCCCCTCCTCCAAAATCTTGTAGGAACAGAAAAAAATATTATCAATGGATAAGACATTGTTCTTGGAGTTAGGAAGAGAAAGTTTCAAATCTTGTGTCAGACATTAGTTTAGTGATCTTGAGCAAATCAATCAATCAAATATTTATTTACAAGTTTGCTATGTCCTTGGCACTGAGGATACAAATATAATAAATCAAATGACCCCTATTTTCATGAGCTTATATTTCACTGGGGGAAGCTACAATAATAGTTATACCATGAAAGAAAATGTAATGCATGTGCACCACAATGCCCAGGACATTATGCTCAATTATTACTCTATGAAAAGACAAGGCATGAAGCTGGGAAAGGCCCTAGTACTTGGGATAAGATCAGAAAGTTTTCATGCATAAGATTACATCTTAGCTACTTAAGTGAATTATGTTCACTGATTTTTCATAGAAGTCTCCCCCTCTACATTTTCTTCTACTGATTGATGCATTCCCCACAGGCATGTATGTCCTTCATATTCAATGCAATTCTACTACCTCTTTTAGCTAAGCTTATACTTTTGAAATAAGTTACATTATTTCATTGCTTTTTATAGCCATGAGTTACAAGATTAAATGTATCTTTTTGAGCTGAAATTTACTGTAAACTTATATTTGTGCATAGAGATTAGAAAGTGTGTGCTATCATTGTACCTCTTCATAGATAATGTTTCTTGAAGTTTTTTTTTTTTTGAGGGGGGGAAGGGGTGCTGGAAGATTTTCTCTAATGATCGTCTAGTGACATCTCTGTTATCTTTATGGTCTCTGACTTAAAAGATATAGTAGATATATTAATGTAAATCTCAATGGGATATAATCTATCTTCACCTGCATACCATATCCACCTATGATATTATTACAACTTCTCCCTGTTATCAGGTTAATATTCTTGCAGAGATATCTTGTTACATCAGTGTTTGGTTCCTTTTTTCAGTGGCATGGGGACTTTGTAGGATTATTGTATCTACTTTTTAGTTCCTATTATTTTGGCAGTTGGGAAGAATATAAAGAAGGGAAGATATGAAAAAGTAGCTTCAATGGCCTGCAAGATGGTTCTCACACATTTTCCAAGAGATAATGAAGTTAGTACTAATCATTTTGGCATATTTCTGTTGACAACAGGGAAACATTAAACTCACTGACATCCAGAAAAGAGGAAAAGATCAATATGGCAGAATAAATTAAAGTAATTCATAGGAATATTTGATTGAATTGCTTAGCAGCATTTTAAATTATTTTGTCATGTTTTCCTAAAACATAAATAAGCAATTGATATTTAAAAGACATGCTTCAAGTACTTGCTACTTTTAGCTGGGATATAGAGTTTTTCTTTATTTTCAAAGACTGAGCTGTAACTTTTTATTCAAAGAAACTTTATCTAATTCCCAAATCTCATTCTTATAAAGAATGAATTATGATTTTGAAAAGAAAATTCCTGGGATGGGGGTGGAGCGAAGATGGCGGAGATCAGACATGAGTCTCTGTAATCTCCTCTAACCTTCCCTCAAACCAACAGCAGATGAAGCCTCTAGACTGGATTTGAAGTCAAAGAATCCACAATATCTGCAGTACAACATATTTCCAGAAGAAGATACCCTGGAAGAACTTCAAAACAGGTGGTGTGGAAGATCTGGCTTTTGCGGTGGGAAGATTGTGAACCACTGAACCCCTGAAGAGCACTTGACCTAGCTGCCATTACACAGCACCCTAAAGCCTAATCAATCAGCAGAACTGCCCAACACCTGAAATAACTCAATCAGCAGAACTGCCCCAGGGCAATTAAAGCAGCTGTCCCACCTTTACCTTGAACAGACCTCACACCTTTAAAAAAATGTATAAGAAACCAAAAAGAATTCTCACCATATACAGCTTTTATGGAGAGGGAGAAGAACAGACATCAACTCTTGAGGTCCCTAAAGGCAAAGCAACTGCAGAAAAAGCCCCAAAGAGAGACTTAAGCTGGACCCTATGTCACAAGGCTTTATTTGAAGATTGCATAAAGGATCTTAAAAAAGAGTTAGAAGAAATATGGGGGAAAATGAGATCATTGCAAAAGAAAATGGAAAAAAATGCAAAAAAATATGCAATGAACAAAAAATGTAATTGGTCAATTGCAAAAGGAGCTACAAACAACTGAAGAAAATGAGATATTAAAAATTAGAATCAAACAAATGGAAGGGAATGACTCAACAAGACTTCAAGAATCAAACAAAAACAAAAAATGAAAAGATAGAAAAAAATGAAATATCTCTTAGAAAAAACAACTGACCTGGAAAATACATCTAGGAGAGACAATCTAAGGATAATAGTGCTTCCTGAAAGCCAGATAAAAAAAAGAACCTAGACACTGTCTTTCAGGAAATCATGAAAGAAAACTGTCCTGATATTTTAGAATCAGAAGGCAAAATAACTATTGAAACAATCCACCAATCACCTCCTGAAAGAAACTACAAAATTAAATCAGCAAGGAATATGGTGGCTAAATTTCAGAACTATCATAACAAGGAAAAGATATTGCCAGCAGCCAGAAAGAAACTATTTAAACACTAAGGAGCCACAATTAAGTTCACCCAGGACCTAGCAGCTTCCACTATAAAGGACTGAAGGGTCTGGAATCTAATAATCCAGAAAGCAAAGGAAGTGGGATTACAGCCAAGAATAAACTATCCAGCTAAAATGAGCATTATCTTTCAGGAAAGAAGATGGAC
Source organism: Myrmecobius fasciatus (assembly GCA_023553655.1). Lineage (NCBI taxonomy): Eukaryota > Metazoa > Chordata > Mammalia > Dasyuromorphia > Myrmecobiidae > Myrmecobius > Myrmecobius fasciatus. The sequence continues at coordinate 40,104 of JAJPUD010007383.1, read as the reverse complement.
ATTCAATGATATACATGAATTTCACCTATTTCTAATGTAGAGACCATAACTGAACAAAAACTTTGATCTACAAACACAGAATTCAAGAGAAACATAAAAAGATAACAAGAAAAAAAAAAAACTCTTGAGAACTGTATTTGTCTATGGATATACTCAGAGAATGAGGATTGATTTTATTATGATATCATGATACTATGAAAAAGAAATTAGAGGTAGAAAAGGGATAACATTGGAAGAAGATGAAAAAGGTAAAATAAGGTAAATTACATCACATGAAGAGGCAAACAAAACCTATTATAATTGAGGGAAATAAGGGAGGGGGTGAGCATTGTGTTAATCTTAATCTTATCAGATTTGGCTCTGAGAGAATAATAGACAGATTTAGTATTAAAAAGAAACTTGTCCTACCTTATAAAGAAATAGGAGGGAAAGGGGGGAAAGAAAGGGAAAGACTAATAGAAGGGAAAACAGAAGAATTAGGGGAAAGGTGTAAAAAAGTGGGTAGGTCTCTAAAGGGGAAGGTTTGTTTGAGTGAAGTGGTTATCAAAAGCAAAATAGTAGGGAGGAGGGAAAGGGGATAAGAAAGAGAAAAGCATAATCTAGGGTAAATAAGATGGCAGGAAATACAAAATTAGTTATTTTAACTGTGAATGCGAATGGAATGAACTCTCCCATAAAGAGGAAATGGATAGCAGACTGGATTAAAAGCCAGAATCCAACAATATACTGTTTGCAAGAAACACATTTAAAGCATAATAATACATACAGAATGAAGGTAAAAGGCTGGAGTAGAATCTATTATGCTTCAGGTGAACAAAAACAAAAACAAAACAAAACAAAACAAAAACAGGGTTAGCAATCCTGATCTCCAATCAAGTAAAAGCAAAGATAGACCTAATTAAAAAAGAGACAAGGAAGGAAACTATATTTTAGTAAAGGGTACCATAGATAATAAAACAATATCAATACTAAACATATATGCACCAAGTGGTGTAGCACGGAATTTCCTAGAGGAAAAGTTCAGAGAGATGTAAGAAGAAATAGACAGCAAAACTATAATAGTGTGGGATCTCAAACTCCCTCCCTCAGAACTAGATAAATCGAACCACAAAATAAATAAGAAAGAAGTTAAAGAGGTAAAAAAAATGTTAGAAAAGTTAGGTATGACAGACCTTTGGAAGAAATTAAATGGAAACAGAAAGAAGTTTACTTTTTTCTCAGCGGTTAATGGAACTTATACAAAAATTGACTATATGTTAGGACACAAAAAAACTCAAAATCAAATGCAGGAAGGCAGAAATAGTAAAATTTTTATAGATCATTATGCAATAAAAATTACATGCAATATAAGCCAGGAGAAAATAGACCAAAAACCAATTGGAAACTAAATAATATCATCCCAAATAATGGATGGGTGAAATAGCAAATTACAGACACAATTATTAATTTCATCCAAGAGAATTACAATTATGAGATAACATACCAAACTTTGTGGGATGCAGCCAAAGCAGTAATACAGGGAAATTTTGTATCTCTAGATGCTTACTTGCATAAAATAGAGAAAGAGAAAATCAATGAATTGGGATTGCAACTAAAAAAGCTAGAAAAGGAACAAATTTAAAAACCCCAATCAAATACCAAACTTGAAATCCTAAAAATAAAAGGGAGAGATTAATAAAATTGAAAGTAAAAAAAACCTATTGAATTAATTAGTAAAGCTAAAAGTTGGTTTTATGAAAAAAAAAACAAAATAAATAAACCTCTAGTTAATTTGATTAGAAAAAGGAAAGAAAAAATCAAATTGTTAGTATCAAAAATAAAAAGGGAGAACTTTCCATCAATGAAGAGGAAATTAGAGCAATAATTAGGAGTTACTTTGCCCAACTTTATGCTAATAAATTTGATAACCTAAATGAAATGGAGGAATATCTACAAAAATATAGATGGCCCAGATTAACAGAAGAGGGAATAAATTAGTTAAATATTTCCATTTTAGAAAAAGAAAGAGAAAAAGTCATTAATCAACTTCCTAAGAAAATATCCTCAGGACCAGATGAATTTACATGTGAATTCTACCAAATATTTAAATAACAATTAACTCCAATATTATATAAACTATCCGAAAAAAAATAGGGAATGAAGGACTCCTACCAAATTCCTTTTATGACACAGACATGATACTGATACCTAAACCAGGTAGAACAAAAACAGAGAAAGAAAATTATAGACCAATTTCCCTAATGAATATTGATGCAAAAATCTTAAATAAAATATTAGCAAAGAGATTACATAAAATCATCCCCAGAATAATATACCATGACCAAGTAGGATTTATACCAGGAATGCAGGGATGGTTCAATATTAGGAAAACTATCAGCATAATTGACTATATCAATAACCAAATTAACAAAAACCATATGATTATCTCAACAGATGCAGAAAAAGCATTTGATAAAATCCAACATCCATTCCTATAAAAACACTAGGGAATATAGGAATAAATGGACTTTTTCTTAAAATAGTCAGTAGCATCTATTTAAAACCATTAGCTAGCATCATATGTAATGGCGATGACCTGGAACTGTTCCCAATAGGATCAGGGTGAAACAAGGTTGCTCACTATCACCATTACTATTCAATATTGTATTAGAAATGCTAGCTTTGGCAATAAGACAAGAAAAAGAAATTATAGGAATTAGAGTAGTTCATGAGGAAACCAAATTATCACTCTTTGCAGATGATATGATGGTATACTTAGAGAACCCTGGAGAATCAACTAAAAAACTATTAGAATTAATCCACTACTGCAGCAAAGTTGCAGGATACAGAATAAATCCACATAAATCATCAGCATTTTTATACATCACTAACAAAACCGAACAGCAAGAGATACAAAGAGAAATTCCATTTAAAATAACTTTTGACAGTATAAAATATTTGGGAATATATCTGCCAAGGGAAAGTCAGGATCTATATGAGCAAAACTACAAAACATTGTCCACACAAATAAAGTTAGATCTAAACAATTGGAAAAATATCCAGTGCTTTTGGATAGGTTGAGCTAATATAATAAAGAAGACAATACCGCCTAAACTAATCTATTTATTTAGTGGTATACCAATCAAACTCCCAAGAAATTATGTTACTGACCTAGGAAAAAAATAACAAAATTCATCTGGAAAAACAGAAGGTCAAGAATTTCTAGGGAATTAATAAGGAAAAAAAGCTGTACCAGATCTAAAACTATATTATAAAGCAGTGTTCATCAAAAGCATTTGGTACCGGCTAAGAAACAGAGGAGTTGATCAGTGCAATTGGTTAGATTCACAGGAGAAAATAATTAATGATTATAGTAATCTAGTTTTTGATAAACCCAAAGACCCCAGCTTTTGGGATAAAAACTCACTATTTGACAAAAACTACTGGGATAATTGGAAACTAGTATGGAAGAAACTAGGCATTGACCCATACCTAAAATTGTATACCAAGATAAGGTCAAAATGGATTCATGATCTATACATAAAGAATGATATTATAAACAAATTAGAAGAAAGTAAGATGGTTTTCCTCTCAGATCTGTGGAGGAGGAAGGCATTTGGGACCAAAGAAGAGCTAGAGATCATCATTAATAAAAAAATAGATAATTTTGACTATATCAAGTTAAAAAAGTTTTTGTACAAAGCTAATGCAGACAAGATTAGAAGGGAAGCAATAAACTGGAAAAAGATTTTACATTCAAAGGTTCTGATAAAGGCCTCATTTCTAAAAGATATAGAGAATTGACTCAAATATATAAGAATTCATCCATTCTCCAATTGATAAATGGTCAAAAGACATGAACAGACAGCTTTCAGATGAAGAAATTGAAACTATGTCTAGTCATATGAAAAGGTGCTCCAAATCATTATTGATTAGAGAAATGCAAATTAAAACAATTCTGAGATACCACTACACACCTGTCAGATTGGCTAAGATAACAGGAAAAGATAATGGTGATGTGGGGATGTGGGAAAACTGGGACACTGATACATTGTTGGTGGAACTGTGAATGAATCCAACCATTCTGGAGAGCAATCTGGAACTATGTTCAAACTGTCATCAAACTGTACATATGCTTTGACCCAGGAGTGTTTCTATTGGGCCTGTATCCCAAAGAGATCTTAAAGGAGAGAAAGGGAACCATATGTGCAAAAATGTTCGCGACATCCCTTTTTGTAGTGGCAAGAAACTGGAAACTGAATGGCTGCCCATCAATTGGAGAATGGCTGAATAAATTGTGGTATATGAATGTTACAGAATATTATTCTGTAAGAAATGACCAACAAGATGATTTCAGAGAGGCCTGGAGAGACCTACAACTCTGATGCTAAGTGAAATGAGCAGAACCAGGAGATCATTATACACAGCAACAAGACTATATGATGATCAATTCTGATGGATATGGTTCTCTTCAACAATGTGGTAATTCAAACCAGTTCCTATTATTCAGTGATGAAGATAGTCATATATATCCAGAGAGAGTAACTGAGTGTGGACCACAACATTTTAATGCTTTCTGTGAATATTTGCTTACATTTTATTTTCCTTCTTAGGTTTTTTTTTCCTCTCTCTAGATCTGATTTTTCTTGTGCAGTAAGATAACTGTATGGATATGTATACATATATTGGATTTGTCATATAATTTAACATATTTAACATATATTAGACTATTTGTCATCTAGGCGTGGGGATGGGGGGAAGGAGGGAAAAATTTGGAACATATTTTTTTTTTTTTGCAAAGGTCAGTGGAGAAAAATCACTCATGTTCTGTAAATAAAAAAGCTTTAATTAAGAAAAAAAAAGGAAAGACCATTCCTTTACTCTTAGTAAGAAGTGCACCAAAACATAGATGTCTATATTTGGAGCCAGAGTCCTAGATTGGCAATGTGTTCAGTTTTAACCTTCTAAAGTTTAGAGGTCTGATGAGGGAGAACCATATGAACTTTAACTCTAAGATAAATAGTTGAAGAGATCTGAAGTAGTGATTTTACTACTTTCTCCAGGATGTCACAATATTCTAAAAGTCAAGAGACTGTAAAAAATTTTGAAAGGACATAGAGAGCCTAATTTCTCTGTTAAAATGTAGATGTAGTATGAGTATGTTATTAAAAATCACAGAAGAATTGGATACCACAGCCTTTCTGTAATCAAAGACACTCAGACTGTAATTAGGAATGTTAATTTAATAATCTTATACACCATGGTTAAAATGTACTCCAATCTCTCTTTTCCTTATTTAGAATCTTGTTTCCTGAAAAACATTTAACATTCTATATGAGGTCTTTGTTGCTTCTCTCTGTTTTTAATGCTTTTTGGCTAAAATTTATCCTTTGTGATTTTGTGTGTATCTACACACATATTAATATGTATATATGTGTATATATTTTATGTACATACACACACACATATATATTTATATATACATATATTTAAACACATTTTGTATATATATGTGTGTGTGTATATGTATATATATGTGTATGTATATATATCTATATCTATATCTATCTATCTATATATCATTGTCCCTTCATAGGATATAAGTTCCTTGGGGAGAAATAGTGTTTCATTTTAGCTTTGTATCCCCAATACCTGTCTGGCACATAGTAGGTGAGTGTTTGTTGATTGATTGTCAAACCAGTTACAGAGAGTAGAATGATTGACATAGGAAAATTATGTAATGGATACATACACACACACACATACACACATACACACACAGACATGCGTGCATGCACACACCACACCACACACACCAGCATGGCTTAATAGATGGAAAGCTAATTTTTGATTAGGAAGAATTGGATTTAAGACCCACTTATGACATACACCCTAGGAATTTCATGTAAACTGTAGGTCCTGTCAACTGTCTATGGTCCAGTGGTAACTGCATTGATAAAAATAATTGCTAGGACATACCTCTTTTTATGCATTAGAAGGATAAATATACATAGAAAAACATATCTTTTCCTACCTGATCAGATTCATGTCACCAGGAAAACATGTTTATTAGCTCTTATTAGTTGTATTCTATCTCTAGAGAAAAGCTTACCATTTTTATTATCCCAAAACAAAACTAAAAAAAAATGAAAAAAATGTTCTCAGATACCAACTTATTGCTAGCTATATCTTCTCAAAATTCACTTTTGCCTACTGAAGTTCCTTCCTTCAATAAAAATTGATGAAAATAAAAATTGTGCCCCTATTTTTGCCTAGATTTTTCTAATTTCTAAAATAATTTCTAGATATTTCTGAGTAGTATCTCATATGTCACCATGAGAAAAAAAATGAAATGGGTAGGGGTTATCAGATTTGACAAGTCTTTGGAGAGTCTCAGTTACATGATAAATGCATGCTCTGGAAAGACATCATATCATGCTATGCTTCTTGCCAAATAGACATGGGGTCTAGTGGGGTGTTGCAGATGGTCTCTAACCCTTGGCACACATTCTGCAGATCATTCTAAAACACTCCTTGTCTTTTATTCTTGCTGCAACTAAGATATTCAATTCTGTGCCCACTTTGCAGCTGAGTCTTGTGGCTAACTCATTGCCATCTGTCATGATTGTTTATTTGCTCACTGGCCAGATCTGTCACTATGCACTCCTGAGGGAGGCTTTATCTGCAGGAAAATTTCTTGCCCTTTCCTGGGATTCTTTCAATCTTTTCCCACAATTAGACAATATTTGTTTCTTTGTCCAGCTGTGTTTAATGAACAACTGGCAGATTCTTTCCAAAGTATTTGTATAAAAATGAAAATTACCTTAGTTGTTTCTGAGAGATCATATATATATATATATATATTGCAGCTTCTATTCATGTATATTCCTTTCTTCTCTCTCTGCTTCCTCACTTTACCTTTTCTTCCTTCTTCCCTCTCACCTTCTTCCCTCCCTTCTTTCTTCCTTCTTTCCCTCCCTCCCTCCCTTCCTCTCTCCCTTCCTTCCTTCCTCTCTCCCTTCCTTCCTTCCTTTTCTCCTTCTTTCCTTTTCCCCTCCCTCATTCTTTCATTCTTTCCCTCCTTCCTTCTTGCCATTGAATAAATTTCAAATACTTTATATTTAATTCTCCTTGTCTTTTATGTCCTCTCTATCTCTTGAAATCTCCTATGGTAGTCCCTATGCAAAATGATGAAGAAGTTGAAACTTAGAGAGGTTAATTGAATTTTCCAGGATCACAAAACTACTAATTAATTGAACCATAACTTGAATTCAGGCCTTTTAACTTTATATTTGTTCCCCTATGTCCCTCCCCTAACTTTTATTAGGACATCAAACTATCTTTTCTGAAATTATATTAAAAATATGTGATTTACTAGAAAGACTATTTTTAATTCAGTTAAATTCAAAGAATATTTGTTTTTATATGATTAATATTTGACTTATCTTTCAAAAGCATATTTGTAAATGAGTTGGAATAAAAAGTTAGCATATAGAGAATATAAATTAAAGCATTATAATACTTTACTGAATAAATATATTACATTTTCATTTCATATTTGGATTCAATAGTTTTATTTATTGAAGTTGTCAAAATGAGTGCACATGTTCCTTCTTATTTACCCATATTCCATATAGTCTAAACTTTAAATATACCTGAGATTCCAAAATAAAAAATACAATTAAAAATGAAGTTTTGTATGAAATCTTTGAGTTTTACAATTAAATTATTTTCCTTTTTCAGCAGTTTTGGATGTTTCTTCCAGCTATAATCTCTTTCCTTTGGTTAACGTTAAGAATTCTCATAATCATAGACTGATTTGCTTTGTATGAATCTAGTAAAAAGTGTTTTATGATGCGTCTTTATTTTTGTCAAAAAGATTTCCTTATGCTCAAATGAAAAATCATGTTTAAACTTTAAGTAAAAACTAGTGAAGTTGATTTAACATGTCCTTTTTTTGAATTTGACTGGAATCTTTTGTTTCATTAATAGAGAAAGAAAAGGGGAATCTCATAAGCTTTATAAGACACTGCTGTTGCTGCTCCTGCTGCTTCTATTTTACTTCCACCATATATACTACTACTATTACTATTACTACTACTTTACTGTTACTACTACTAGTATCATTACTATTACTACTGTTACTGCTACTACTTTTTTGCTACCACTATTATCAGTACTACCATTACTCCTACTTTTTCTTGCTACTGTTGCTGATGCAACTACTACTACTGCTGCTGCTATAGCTGCTGTTGTTTATAACTAGCATTTATATAACACTTTGAGGCTTACAAAGTAGTTTATAAATAATATCACATTTTATCTTCAAAATAACCATAGGAAGTATGTGCTATTATTGTACCTATTTTTCACCTTAGGAAACTAAAGAAGATAGAGATTAAGTGATTTGCCCAAAGACACATAGTTGGGAAGTATTTGAAATGGAATTGGAACTTAGGTCTCCAGGTCCTTCACCCTACTTGAGATTAGTGTCTGCTGCAATTGAGTAAAATTAAAAATTAATTTGAGGGAAATTAAAAATTAAGAAAAATCCTATATGGACATATTTCATTATTTCATTTATATATCTAATTTATAGCATTTATTGTAATGAATTAAATTGTCTGTTTAAGGATATAAATTAATCCCAATGTGTTTTTGTGAGGATTTCATTCCCCATATATTTAAAAATATTTATCTACTTAACCACAAAACATAAACTCACAAAAATACAATTTTGCTTTCATAATCCACTTCAAATAGTCCCTTGAGTCTTGTGAGCTTTTATTTATTACTTATATATATATATATATACTTATATCATAATTTATGTGTATATTATGATATATGTATGTATAATATATACATACATATCTATATATGTATCAACATATATATGTGTGAGGACACATTCCTATGACTCTTGCCATGTTAATTTCTTTGGGCTTTATTTAAAATGAATTAGTGGAACTGGTTAATGTGTAAGGCTATTTCTTACTAT
>JAJPUD010007383.1:0-31024 GCA_023553655.1 Myrmecobius fasciatus | reverse complement strand
GGGTTGTGATGTTGAGTTTATTGTTCATCTATCATTTCTTAAAATTTTGCTATTTATTTCTGCTGAATTACTAGTAGTGCTTGATTAGGATAGTATATACTCACAGGTTGCATTTAGTTGATTCATCATGTAAATGAAAAGAAGAAGGTATGTAGCATTCATTATTTGCTTTTTCTAAAAATAAATACCTTTTTACTCTGAGAAATAAAAATACAACCTGGAAACTGGTTATGTCCACTCTGAAAAATCTACAAGCCATATTTTCTCATCTAACTGAAGTGGTGATAAAATCCAGTTTCTAGTAATTTCATGAATGAGAATGCCCGTTTTTATGATTTTGGACCAGTTATTCCCAAATTATGATAATTTTTTAAATAATTAAGATTCAGTTATTTTATAGTAAGGATATTTTGCCATGTGTATTTCCTAAAAAGTATCAATATCTTACCCCACTGTGTGATCTAATTAATTTTCATCAAGAGGATGAATTCTGATTATTTCCCAAATTTCTTCCAGCTCTTAGCCATTTTTTTTTACATTTTTTCCTACATCTTTGATGAAAACAATCTGTCTTTATAGATACCTTTACTGTCTCTCACCATCCTCTTAAATAACACACTCATTCTCATCTCCTATTTCCCATCTCCCTGATCTCTCAGTGGGACATAGACATTTTACACTCTGAGTTCAGTTCTTGAGTTCTTTATTTTTAGTAAATATTATTCTACAACCTTTGTAGCCACTAAATTCTCTTTTGGGGACTATATGCTCTGCTTTTGCTCCTAAAGTCTTCTGGACCTTGTCATTGGTCCTCAATACTTTCCATACTGCCTGATCTTTCCATCTCTCATGAATTGAACATGATCACATATAACTCCTTTTATATTTTGTTTCCTAGAATTAGAAGGTAAATTTATTGAAGATGAATATTACCTCATTTTCTTTTTATATCCTCATTGCTCAGCACTAGATGCTTAAAAATACTTCTCCATACCAGTTTCTTCTGAACATAAACAAAAAATTACAATTTGTATCCTCAAGCAAAACCTGCATTATCTGAAGTCTGGACACACTTAAAGATGCTTCTTCTCAAAGTATACGATAGATATGTCAAAGAAAGAGAGGGAGAAAATGTAACTGACATTTTTTATTTTTGTTTATTGTAGGCATGAAGGTGTTCGAGAATAATTATCAATCATTTTATGCAGCATTAATCGCCTTAGGCTGTTATTGAGTCAAACTGTATTGTATGAGTAGTGACATTTATTGATGACTATTCCCTGGGAAAATTAAATCTGCTGCCATATGTGCAGCATGTGCTTTAGTCAGGGGTTTGTCTCTCAGAAAAATGCTCCAATATGCATAACAGCTAGAGGGAGATTAGCTATTACTAAATTGGTCACCTATTTAGAAGTGAATGAAAATTTAATACTGGTCAATGTCACAACTGTCTCCTGATTGAAAATTCTCTTCCTATCAAACAATAAGCATTTATTAAGCATCTACTATGCTATATGCACTAGAAATACAAAGCCATAAGTGAAATAGTCTCTTCTCTTAAGGAGTCTAGTTTCTGGTACAATGGGAAAATGCTATTTTGGGGTCAGAGGAGGATATAAATCCTACTTCAAATGCTTTATAAAATTAGTGGTTTGGACTATATATATGAAATCTCTTACAGTTTTAGGTCTACAGTCCTGCTACCAATTCAATGTAAATATATACAAGTTAATTTTACCAGAGGTAAAGGGCATAAGGTGTGTTCTTAAAACTTTTTAATTTTCTTTGGTGTTTGTTGACACATTTCCCTTCTAAATATATAATTTTAGTTGTTTTATGTTTTTTTTCTGATTCTTTCACTAAAGTTTAAGATATTTAAGAGTTCTTTCATTCCTTTTTTTGGTTCTCCCCAGTACTCTGCTTTGTTCAAAGTAGGTACTTCCTATATGTAACCAATTGGATTTCAGATAGAAGCTTATAATAAATCATGGATTGCTGAAAACTTTATTTTATACAATTGGAAATATCCATGGTATAAGTTTTCATTCAGTGTGTATTGCTCTTTATATTAATGACTTTTGGAAAAAAATCATAAATTAAACTTCAAACTCTTACCTGGTTTCTTCTAGCTCAAGGGACTGAATAGACAGTTGCCAAAACAATATATTACACCTAATGAAAGATGTCTCTTTCCTTTATCCATTCTCTTAGTTCCTAATTAGAATAATTTCCTGGACACTGCTCATTCTGTATAAGAAAATAGTCTTCCTAATGAAATATCTGGATAATATCAAAAGCTATGAATAAAACAACATCAAATATACACACCCTTTATCATTGTTGGCAAGGCTTAAGTAAAAGAAAGGAATAAGAATTGGCTGTCATTTTTCTACATTTCTGGAGTACTCTCAGTACTTCAGTACTCTCAGGAAAACGTTTTACTTAAACAGAATTGCATCTCTCACAATCAGTCCTTCCATGATCTGGTGATTATGAAAGCAATGAATTCTGTTTTACCCATAACAATGTACACAAAGTTCTGCAGGATGACTTGTTCCCTGAGTAAGACTTAAGCACTAGTTATAGTTATAGATTCAGAGTTATAGGTAGCAAGATGAGTGAAAATGGCATGAAATTTTGAACCACTTCCCATCTCCATCACTGTGAACCTTTGGGAAAATCAATCTAACTATAAACTCAATTTCCTTTTCAGTAAAATTGATTTAATGCAAACACTGTCTATTTTATGTTGAGAGGTATTGTGAGAATCAAATAATGTAATCATGAATTCCCAAATAATTATAGAGCATGGAATTTAAAGACTGATGATAGTTGAAGTCAGATTGTGTCCAAATCTCACTTCTGCTATTTGTAATCAGAATAATATCTTTGTCTCAATTTCTTCAAATATAAAATAAAGAGATAGGCATATCAGAGAAATGTTGATGGAATGTGCTACTGATTTTCTGACAGAGAGGTAATATTTTAAATATGCAAAATGAGATTTATTTTTAGGCAAAATTAGTGCATGAATTTGTTTTTCTTGAACATATATATCTTTTCTCCAATGAGAAGGGCAGGAGAGAGAAAAAATATTTTTAATGAAAAATTAATTTAAAATAAGAAATTTGAACTGGATGAAACCCCAAATTCCTTTCTACTTTGAGCAAGCTCTTTTGGGGCAATGAGGTGACTCAGTGAATAGGGCACTGACATAGAGTCAGAAAGGCCTAAGTTCAAATCCAGACTGAAAAATATACTAGCTATGTGACCTTGGGCAAATCATTTCTTTTTTCTTGAGGTTTCTTAGTTGCCAAATAGGTATCATAATAATAATTACTAATAATTTACTAATTATTTACATATATATATATTTAATAACACTTATAATAATAATTAATAATAAATGCCCATTTCTCTGGATTGTTGAATGGATCAAATGAGATAACATATGTTAGACACTTAACATGATTATGGCACATAGGAAGAACTTAATAAATGTTTATTTCCTTCCTAAGTCCTATATTATGTCAAAATGAATTTTTATTATTCTCCATTTCTATGGAGAACACATCAAGAATACTGATGCAAAAAAAACCCTAATACTTTTAAATCTAAGCAACAAAAAAATCATTTGAGCAAAATAAGAAATATTTTTGTTCTTGTTCCAAAGACTGATTTTGGAGAGTATCTTCATAGCTGTGGAGCACTTAGAGATTGGTTAGAAACCAAAGATTAAAGGCCATCCACTACATCCCAGGTTATCCCCAAATATCTTGATTTTTGTCCTGCCCCTGGAGTTTGATGATTATGGAAGAGAGAGTGAAGCTGATGATTTTGTGTAACTCTGTCTCACTTAAATCCTTTTCACCCATAAGTAAAGGCACCACCCCTGAAATCACTGGTTTTCTTTGAAAATTAAGGACAAATAATAACATTCCTTAAAATAACTAAGGACATTTTAGGAGAAACAGGATGCTAGTTCTCTGAATCTGAAAATCATGACTTTAGAGCTAGGAGGGGGTTTAGAATCTATCTAATAATACACCATCATTTTAGAGTTGAGAAATTGAGGTTTGGTTAGCTGTTATTTACCAAAGGTCACAAAGGTAGTAGTGCTAGAGCCAGGATTTGAGCTCAGGCTCCTCAATTTCTAGGACATCACTCTTCCCATTGCTCCATGCTCGATGCTCTGTTACTACAAATAAATAAAGGCTGTTACAGTTGTAAACAATTTCAGAAATGATCTAGTAGAAAGTGAAATATTTCTAAAATAACAATTAGATGACAAACTTAAATACAGGTGCTCATGTAGAGAATTGGAATCATCCTTCAAACACTTTGCTCCATTATATCATAAGCTACTTGAGAGCAGGGTCTATATTTATCTTTCTTCATATCTCTAGTACTTACCACAGTAATACACACATTTTAAATACCTAGTAAGTTCTTGTTGTCTCCATAGTTTTAGTGTTACCTCAAATATTTCAAGTTGAAATCTGGTTCACTTCATTGGATATGATAGCACAATTGATAAAGTGTCAACCTGAGCATGGAAAGGCTACATGGAAACTAAAAAAGACATCCTGGAGAACTGGTCCTAATCCTGCCTAGATCTGCTGCTTCTTAGGTAGAAGACCGTGGGAAATGACCATAGATATCAGTTTTCTCATTTGTAATCTAAATCTCACTTGCTCAGTGGCTACATCTATCAAAGGGATACACTTGGATATTAGATTGGGATAATGTACATAGATAGATCCTAGAAAGTGAGAAAGAAAAAAAAATCTCACTACAAGCAATAAAGGATGTGACATTCAGGGACAGGGAAGTCAAGGATCAGTCAGAAGAGGGATGGAGGGCCTGAAAGGAGTCTTTATTTTTTGTGGAGGAAATGTTTCCTCCATAAGAGAGATCAGAGCCAAGAATTTAATAGGATAAATTCATACAGACTATATGCCTAAACCTATATATATTAATATGAATTGACCTGTATTCAGATGCAAATGTTTTCAATTACCACTTGTGTGACCTTTAGCATAAGATTTTATCATTTTTAGACTTCTGCTAAATAAGCTTTTGAGTGCTGCTCTTTTAAATCTCAAATAATTTTCTACTTCTACTCTTTCACATTGAAATACTATTTCATTTTAGTACAATTTATATTAATGTTCTAATTTTATGCTAAAGCTGCATATATTATTTATTAATTTGATTGGTTGCATGCTTAAATATAGATACCTGTTGTGCGGTTTTTATGTTTTGAGAGTGGTTTAAACTAAAATGAGAATTGTGGTTAATAAAACTTTTGAGGGTTGAGGTGAAGTATATGAATGGAGTCATCTTAAAGGATGTTTATTCTAAATTTCCTTACTAGTCTTGTAGAAAAAGCTGTTTTTAGGAATTTCTTGGGGCAGCTAGGTGGTACAGTAGTTACACCACCACCTCTGAAGTCAGGAGGACCTGAGTTCAAATCTGGCCTCAGACACTTAAGACTTCCTTGTTGTGTGACCCTGGGCAAATGACTTGACCCCAATTGCCTCAACAAAAAAAAAATTCTTTGTAGGGCTGTGAAATACTTATTACATATTACAAGAATACATAAGGACAGAGACCTTATATAAGTTACTTGAAACAATGGCATATTCTAGTATGCTTGGTAAGATGAGTGTTGGAAGTTACAGCTGGAAAATAACCACCAGCCTCCTCATCAAAAGGATACAAATCAAGAAATGAAGGAGTAATTCTCAGGGGCTTGTTATATTCTTTTGAGGGCATCTTATTCTTGAGACAGTGGCAGAATTAGAAGCTATATAATAAAAGTACTATTTCAGACTAAAATGATTCCATATATGGCACAAGGAAGAATGTCATCTTACTGCCATGACCACATTACACAATGGCTTTAGATATTTGGGTTAAACAAGAAAACATTTAAATTAGTAAGAAACATATTTTGCTAGACAAGAAAGGCTGCCCATATTTACAAGAAGAGAAATGCATATATATGATACTAACCAAGGAAAGTGATGCCAGGATGTACTTTATATGAGGATAGTATAAGTACTTGCAAGTCTTTGAAATTTAGGCACATCAGTCTCTTTTCATTGCTGCAGGAAAATAGGAAGGATATAACCAACATCCTCTTGGTGAAATATTATTTTACTAAGTTTGATAAGCATACCGAAGCAGAGAATTGTAAGTTTCTTTGTCCAACAAAGTACTATAGGAGCTATGTTTCTTCATAAGAGTCTTCTCTGTCAGAACCTTCTCTGACTAAGGTAGAGACTTTGAAAATGAAGCACCTTACAAAGAAAGCAGTGGGCTTAGCAGCAATGAAGAAATCATGAACCACATTTTTTGGTACCTCATGGAGACCTATAGTCTGAGTATTCTTAATTGTACACTATTGGACATTCTAGGGACACAAACCTGGGAAGAAATAGTCAATATGTGGCCTTGCAAAGGCATGCATCCAATACTACTTGGAAAGATGTCCTAGACTTTCTATTATACTGTCAATATTTGAGTGAAAGTCAACTTGTCTATTGATTTTTATGCTTTGGCATTTCAGAAAAGGGGCATAACCAAGTCTCAGTGGAGATACAGACTTAAAGAGGTCTTCTCCCTAGTTACAGTGTCAACTCACAAAAGGATAAAAAAAGGATTGAATTTAAATTTTCAATTCAACAAGTATTTGGCATGTACTAGACATGGGGAATAAAGGACAAAATCAAAAATTATCCATTCATTCCTGAAAGTTATGTTATAGATGGGAAAGCATGTACATAATTCCTTAAATTTCCTACAATAATGAAATCACAGGTTTAGAATCCTGCTCCCATCCCCCAGTACAAAAACGCATTCATTTAGTGATAATTCTTGTGCTGCCAAAACTATAAACCTAATCATCCTGGCTGTGGTTTGAATTAAGATCTTGAGTAGTTAACTTAATTCTGCATGATGTGTTATAGCTACCCTGACTTCTGGGCTCTCTTAAGGAAGTATCTCAGAGATCTCATGGATAAAAGAATTAAGGTTTGATAACATTTATATAGTACCAACTATGTGCAGGCACTAAGCTAAGCATTTTACAAATATTTTTCTTTCTTTTGAGCCTCACAACAACACTGGGAATATGGACAATTATTTTTTTTATTTTTATTTATTTTTAATTTTTATTTTATTTGCATAACATATGTGTGGGTAATTCTTCAACAATAACTCGGAATAAGGACAATTATTACCTGCATTTTACAATTGAGGAAACTGAGCCAGATCGAGGCAGGATTACAAGGCTAGTAATTTTCTGGAGCTGAATTTGAAATCAGATCTTCTAGAGTATAGTTCTGGCACTCTGGCCTCTGTGCCAGTTAGGTAATATTTTACCTGATTGGAATTCTTCCATATATGAAATTTCACACCCTATGTTCCTCTCCTGCATCATGCTTAAAAGCTAAAACACATAAAGGCAAGTAAAAATAATGCATTTGGCTTCTGGGAGATGCTTCCTTCACTTCTCACCTCATAGTTAGATAACCTTCCTACTTTAGCTTATTGTATAATGAACTAAACCAGTGGCCATTCTTCTTCTTCTGAATTGTTAGAAAATTTATTTAAAAAAAAAACGCAATTATGCAGCAGACAGAGTAAAGAGGAGAGAGGAATATAAGTAGGGGTTTAAATGGTTTGAAGGTGACAGAGAAAGGTAATGACATCTTTGAGTCTTTAATGGCAGGATTTATGTTAAATAACTAATCCTTTTTGTCATATACCTGACAGTGCTTCAGGTATTTTTGATGACAAATGGGACTGTGGAACTAAGCAATGTTTAGGGGTTTCAGAGCATTTAGAGGTGGGAAAGAAATTTAGAGCTCATGTGGTACAGTCTTCTCATTCTGTAGAAGATTGATGGTAAGTTAAGGGAAGACTAAGGTCATATAACAAATAAATATTTGAAGTTAAGTCCTGATGCCAGATCAAGTATTTTTTTTTATTTAACACTTAGGATTAAAATTGTTAGTACTTGTTCTTTAAAAGAAAATTCACAAAGGGAAAGTAATACATATTAAATTATTTTCTTAATTTATATTTTAAAATTTTCTTAAGCTTATGGCAAGGTATTATTTCTTGATTTAAAAAATAAAATGAAAAACTTTATGCAACTCTTACTGTAGAACATTTAAAAATTAATTGCAATTAAATTTAACTATTTTAAAACTCCTCTTAGAGTGGGGAAGAGGCTTGAAAATGCAATTTATTTCTCTTGGGGCTGAAGTAAAGCTTCTTGGTAGCCTCTTGTGCTACTAAAACTACAAACAAACTTCCTAGCTGTTGTTTGAATTAGAATCTCCAGTACTTACTTCTGCATGATGTGTTATAACTCTGATGACTTCTTGGGCTTTCTTATGGAAGTAGCTGGAGGAGAGATCTCAGAGCTAAAATAATTAAGGCTTAATAGGTAACTCAAATTCTCTTTATTTTTTTAAGGTGGAGAGGCTGAACATGCAAACTTTAAATGTTGTAATACAATGATGTATCTCCAGGGCCTAGCAGTTTCTCCTCTCTTCTGTCTCTAGAACAAGAATAATGACTTAATCTTGTCTTGGAAAAGTTGAAGATGAGCAATTTTCATCTATTTATTTATCTATTAGATCAAGTCAACTGTAGAGGTCTGGCAAAATGAAAAGACATGAGTAAGTCTCAAAAAAATGAACTAGTTTTTCTTTTCACCATAGATATAAAAATTAATAAAAATTGTGTTTACTGAGTGAGGGCATCAAAAAAAATCCTGGAAGTTGTAATTTTCTTGGTTTTAGTGTTTATAAATTAGTTGTACTCAAGTGTAATTTTCTTCCAAGTTCTCAGTAATTAGACCCAAATTCTGGAGAAACTGTTAAGCCTGTGTGTACTTTGTGAAGGAAAGTTTAAACCTACCCTTTAAGATGAAGTATATATGTTTGCTTAGTAAATTGTTTTAAATGGTCTCTAGAGTAATGATCTTTTTTCTTGTGTGGGCCCATTATCTGTGATGGTTCTGTAACCACAGATTCTTCCTCTCACTCTAGTAAAAAAAATCTCGAGGCACACTTATTAGATTGGGTGAGAGAATAAGGATATATATGCTAATGTAAAACCATTTCCATTATTGCTGAAACTATTCAACACAGTGCCTTAGCAGAAATATTTATTTTGCATAACAGAGAATGTATATATACTCCACAATATATTCCACAACAAGATTATCAGTTTCTTGCATAAGTAAACATGTCATATGCCTCCTGCAAATAGAAATTCATTGCTTTTGTTGTTGTTGTTCTTGTATTGCCAGGGCAAAGCACAATGCTTGGCACACAACAGTCACTTAATATATGCTTATTGAATTATATATTTTATATCTTCATACAGCTCTTGGTACATAATAGGGATTCAGGAACTGTTTAATTACATTAAATATTCTTTAAAATGAAAATTTACAAGATGGTGTAAGGTAATTTGCTGTTTTATTGAATCTGAGAAAGGTTTCCTTTGATAGTAAATTTTGGGAGCATCTTGTCTAAATGGAATTCATGATACAGGAAAGAGTTTGGAATAGGGAATTTCTAACTCCACTTGTAATTTAGTGATTCTATGATTCCATGATACCTGGATATCTAGTTATTTTTCTATATTTTCCCATGGCTTTCATAGGCTCTTGGGTTTGAATTATTCATAGTTCTGCAAATATTTCTTATAGATCATTAAGCAATTTTCTAGGCCTACTTGAGAGGCAAGTTTTTAGACCCTCAGTATAATGACTGAAAAACATCCTTTTTCTCCATCATGCTCTATATTTCAGAAAGACTTGGCATACTTGCCTAACTGAGTGCCTTTATAAAGGATTTCTGTCCCTTCTGTCAAGAATACACTCTGTTCTCATCTCTGCTTCAAAACATTTTTAGCTTCCTTAAAATTCAGATTAGATGGAACTTCCTATGTGAAGCTTTTTCTAATGCAATGAGTTATTAGTGTTGTGTCCCTTTTCAAATTATTCTTATTAACATATTTGTTCATAGATTGCTTCCTTAATTGAATTCCTTGAGTTCAAGCACTTCTTTAAGGTTTGTCCTTGTATCTTGTGTGCCTAGGACTGTGCTTTCCCCACAAATGTTTTGTAAATATTCGTTTTCTTGCAGCATATTACTCATGATCTATACCTGCACTCTCAAGATAACTGTGATAGAAAGAAACTTTCTATCTTCAGAGACTTTTTATTTGCACTCTTTTTGTTTATAAAATTTATATATGTGTATGATTTAATTTCTTCAAATTACTGTCATATGAGCTTATTTTATTCTTACAACCACCTAATGAAGTAAGTAGATCAATATTGTCAGTTGTATTTCATAGGTCATAGTATTGCATTTAGAGCTGGAAGGGAGCCTAGAATTAGAGTATCTTTTTCATTATAAAGAAGAGGAAACCTAGGCCCAGAGAATTGAAGTGAGTGACTTCTTCAGGTCACACAGTTAGTTGATAGAACTTGGACCATAACCCAGATCTCTGACCCCTATCACATTGCCTTTTCTTTCCTCACTATCTAATTTTCCAGTTGGATAATTAGAACACAACTAAGTTATCTGAGGAATTGCTGATTCTTTCCTGCAAACTAGGACAGAGCCAACTGGCTGACCAGTTATACCATGCCCGATATTCAAAGCCTTAAACAGCCCCACAGAGAAATTTAATTGAAACTAATCAAGAAATAGTCTTTATCATATTTCAGGCAATGTGTGTGGGAGTCCTTTTGAGACAATTTTCAAAACATTCAATGACCTTATTGTGGAGATTTGGAAGGATTGGTTTCATACTTATTAGAAAATGTCAATAAAACTGTCCTCAGACCTAAATGAGGCAATGAGTTGAATGTAAGAATTTTTTTTAGAGCAATCTCTTCATGAAATGCCAGGAATTATGATTCATTAGAAAATGGAAAAGATTTCCTTTTTCACATATATATATATACATATATACATATGTACACACACATATATATATTTATACATATGTATGTATCTACATCTATCATACATATAGATACATATATGTTTATCTATATATCATGCATTCACTAGCTTTTCTCTGTAACATTTGTTTCTTCTTTCACAACCAGTTCAATGATATCACCTACAGTTATATGTATGTGTGTGTGTGTGTGTGTGTGTGTGTGTGTGTGTGTGTGTATGAATCCATGATTTAGCAGCCAACATTTATTTCTTCCACTCAAATCCATTAGGTGATAAAGTTTGAATTTCCTTGTTTAGTAAGAAAATGGCCTATTTCATTCTTGCAAAATCTCTTGCAGATTTTTAAGTCTAAATGGAGTACAACATGGTTATATTATTTCTTACCCTCTCCTCTCTTAGTGATCCCTCCCATGGTGGCATAACTTTTAGGAATAAGGAAATAATATCACTACTGTGGTTAGAATGTGCCCCTGGGCAAGTTACTTAAGCCTATTTGCCTCAGTTTCCTCATCTATAAATTGAACTTGAAAAGAAAATGGCAAAACACTTCAGTATCTTTGCCAAGAAAACTCCAAATGGGAGCAGCAAATTTAAGCTTGATTTCAGAATAAACTTGCTAATAATTATAAGTGTTTGAAATGTAGGAGTTGATGGAGTGTATATTACAAGAAATCTTCAAGCAGATTCATGCCTTAATATGGCTTCTTTAGGGATATGAGATTAGATTAAGTTACTACTGAGATCTTTTCTGGGATACTGAAATTCTATACTTCTGTGTATTCTTCTGTTACTTTGTGCTACTCTCTGGCAATTCTATTAAATACTTTACATGGTAATGTGATTTTTGGCCATATCTTATTAAAAATATGATTATTAAGATTACAAGCTCCTGGAAAAGAAACCAGGAATTATAAATTTTAAAAATTCTTCATTGTGCTTTATTTGGTGCCTTGAAGATAGTAGTTGCTTAGAAAAAACAATAACAAGAAACTTGCTGATGAATGGAATGAGAACTAGAATAATTTTTACATCAACAACATTTTAAACAACTCTGTGAGAAAAATGAGTCCTCCACCTCCTTTTTTTCCTAAAGTCCTGAGTTTGAAAGTTCAGTCTCTTCAAGGACATTACTGATAATAAGATAGGAGTAACTTTCTTGATCAGACCCTATCCAGGTGCCATAGCTACTGTGTGCTACTTAAGTTTGGTTCAAAATAAATTTGAATAGATTGCCTAAGGCTAGTATTAACTTAAGAAGTACATGATGTAATCAAAGTTCAGATCCAGCTTCTCATTTCTAATATTCATTCTCTCATTCATAGTTAACCAATCAGAATTGATTGATACTGTGGGGAATAGAATAAAATTTTTCCAAAAGGACATATAAGCTGGGAGGCCACCATCATGATTGTATTTGGTCTGAGGTGTCCAACGACCTGGCATTATTAAAAAGGATTAATTACCCAGAAATTGTCTTTTGTACATTTTTAAATGCCGCATCTAAAAACTATGATGATTGATCAATACAATGACCAGGGATAAAACAATGCTATTCACCTCCTGATAGATGGATTTAAGGTATGGAATAAGGAAATTTGTTTTGTCTATGTACATTTATTACAAAAAAAAAATTCTTTCTTTTTCCCCCAGAATATGGTGGCAATGGGAAGCCGGGAAAAGTTTTGTTTTGTCATGCTCAGGGAGAAACTGAGACAGTATCACACAGTGGAAATTAGATAACGCTTTATTGATGTTAATTGAGAGTTCAGAATCCATAGCTATGGATCAGGACTGGTGGGACTCATGTCTCAAAGCACACAGTCCAGACCAGAGACTTTAGACTGACAGCATGTCAGATGACTGAATAATACAAAGTATTCAGCAGCCCCATCAAGGGACTTCAAACATTATACAGGTTCTGCAGCTCAGGGAGGCAAAGAACTCATGGAAATAGCTGAACACATCAGGTGTCCAAGGAAACGATAAATTCAGTTTTGGCAGGTAAGGAGTAGGATGCCAGAACTGGGAGAAGACAGAAAGTCTGGGTCATACAGATAAGGAGTATGTTGAGGCTGGCCACCTGGAGGTTTCATAACTCCTTTGGAATGTGAGTCCAATTATTTCTGAAGGTCAGGAAGTGGGGATTTCTATTCTGGGACAGCACAATTAAAGGAAACTGAAACAGCAACTGAGGGAGACTGATACTGCAACTGAGGGAAACTGAGACAGGGAAACTGCGGCACAACAGTTTCTGTTAACTAAAAAAATACTTTAAAAAAGACTTGGGAAACTAGTTTTGGAATGTTATATTCATTCTGAAATGAGATCATTGTGCTGTTAATTTTGTTAGCTTGTTAGACTTTGTTACAAGAGAGCTCTCACAGAGCAATGTTTGTAATATAAAAACATGTTCAATAAAGTTAGACATACATATATTATGCAGATATACATGCATAATAATAGGCAGAATTTTAAAATTTTCAGCGTTAGTGGCTTTAGTAAGGCTTACCACGATACATTCTGATATCTCCCTATGATGTCATTGCAAGCAAAATATCATGTTAACAAGAAAGAAAGAAGGTTCAGTGGAAAAGCCTAAACCACTCTAAAGCACTGCTGGCATTGAAAGAGGTTGACTCAAAGGAGAGTGTTTGTGGCTGTTTAGAAGTAGGTGAGAAATTGAATTTCTGTGTTGTTTTTATTTGCTGCCAAATCTTTCATATCTTTGCTCTTGTGGGCTTTTTAATCTTGTTGTCTCTATCAAAAACTAATGTCCTCAAGAGTTGCTGGATCTTGCTGAGTAATATGATTTATGGGTTTACCCTTGTCAAATGCTTTGAATTTTTTTTATACAGGTACTTTAAAAAACATATTTTCATATGAGTCATGTTGCAAGAGAAAAATCAGAACAAAAGGGAAAACTGTGAAAAAATAGAAGGAAAAAAAGGTGAAAACATGATGCTTTGATCTGCATTCAGGCTCCCTAGTTCTCTTTCTGGATACACATGGCATTTTCCACCAAAATTTTATTGGAATTGTCTTGGATTACTGAATTGCTGAAAAGAACTATGTCTATCATAGTTAATCACAAACAACCTTGCTAATGCTGTGTACAATGTTTTCCTGGTTCTGTTCACTTCACTCAGCATCATCAGTTTATGTAATTCTTTCCAGGCTTTTCTGAAATCAGTCCATTCATCATTTGTTACAGTATAATAATATTCTATTACTTTCATATACCACAACTTATTCAACCATTCTCCAATTGACAGGCATTCATTCAATTTCCAGTTTCTTGACACTACAAAAAGGATTGCTATAAATATTTTTGCCCATGTGGGTCCTTTCCCCTCTTTTATGATCTCTTTGAGATACAGACCCAGTAGCAGCATTGCTGAATCAAAGGATATGCACAGTTTTGTAGCCCATAGGACATAGTTTTTAATGACTGGATCAATTCAAAACTCCAATAAGAATGCATGTGTCCCAGTTTTCTCACATCTCTTCCAACACTTATCATTATCTTTTCCTCTCAAGTTAGTCAATCTGTCAGGTATGAGATGGTACCTGAAAGTTGCTTTTATTTGCATTTCCCTAATCAATAGTGATTTAGAGAATTTTTTTTAACATGACTCTAGATGGCTTTAATTTCTTCATATGAAAATGGTTCTGTCTATCCTTTGACTATTTCTCAGTTGTGGAAAATGCTATAAAATTATGTAACAGAAACTTGTACATGCTTAGAACTTCTCTGGTACCATACCAGATTGAGAGGCTGGGAATCCTGCTTCCAAGAGAGCTACAATGATGCACAATGGGAGTGTTTTGGAGAAACTGCAGGTATTTTGTAAGTAGTTCTTGTATATCAATCATGTCATTAGAGAAACCTCTTTTAATTGGCTGTATAATCCAGAATTAGGGATTTCATCAAAGACCTTAATTGACCTTATCCATTTTCTTTGCCCTAGTTCTCATGGCATCATTCCCTTGATGATAGTTGCTTGTGAGAGAAAATAAATGAAATCATAAGAAGTGATAATATAAGATCACTTTAAGGAAATTTTACTCTGATTCCAATCATGACAAATGGTTCACAAAGAAGTAAAAAAGAATAAAAATCAAAGAAAGAAATCCTTTCAATTATAGTATGATACCAATGATGCCATATAACTATTAATCATGGGGGAAAAAGTCTTTAACAAAATCAAGGGAACTATATATGTTATAAAATTTAATCTACTTATTCAATGCCATAACAATCAATCTACCAAAATATTTTATTGAGATAGAAAAATCATAACAAAGTTCATCTGAAGGAACAAAGGGTTAAGTAAGAATATCAAGGAAAATAATGAAAAGTAAGTGAAGGAGGATAGCCTAGCCATACCACAATTTGAATTTTATTACAAAGTAGTAATCACCAAAACAATCAGGTACTGGCCAAGGAATAGGTCATTGACTTATAATAATAGATTAAGTACACCAGACATGGTATTAAATGATCATATTATAATGCTTAACAAACCCCAAAGCCTTCAGCTTCTGGTACAAAAAACTATTTGATAAAAATTGTGGGAAAACTGGAAAACATTATGGCAGAAATTAGGATAGATAAGCATCTTATTCCATAACCAAGAGAAGGTCAAAATAAATACATGATTTAGACACAAGGGCTGTTACCATAATCAAATTTGGAGTGCAAGCAATCTATGTCAGTTGTATTGAGAAGGGAAGATTTTATAACTAAAGAAAAGGTAGAGCAAAGCAAAAATATCCTTTTAGCAATCACTGTGAAACATCATTCTGATAACTGTCCTGAAATAATTCATAGCCTAGTATCTTAGTCTAGTCACAGTCTTTTGCATGGTCTTTTTAGATTCTTTTCTCTGCTTATATGTTGTACCTAGTATTCCATTTGCCAATGGATATGATAATGCAATAATGTCGGATGGTGATTAAGTGTCTGCAAAAAGTGTGAACACAAGTCAGGGTGACTGTATCATAGAAGTATCTGTTAAATTAAACTTGCAGTTGTCAAAAGATACAAAACGTGGTGTTTTTTTTAAAGCATACTAAATTTAGCATAGCTACTCAAACAGAAGCAGTTTTAAATTAGCAGAAACAATAGGCATTATGACTGAAGAATTAAAAGTATATCAATTTCACTTAAATCTTCTTTATTTCCTTTTAATAAGCAGAGAGAGTATTTGTAACCTTTTCAGGTTGATGTTATCTATGGGTAATGATTTCCTTGTTTTCAGAAGCCAACAGACCCAAAACATCTCTGAGCTGATATATCTGCATTTTATATTTGTGTTAATAGATGCAATCTTTTTTTAAAATTTTATTTTATTTGCAAAACATATGTATGGGTAATTCTTCAACATTTACCCTTACATAGCTTTCTGTTACAAATTTTTCCCCCCAACTCCCCACCCCTCCCCTAGATGGTAGGATATCCACTACATGTTAATTATGTTAAAATACTTGACAAATCGAATATATGTATACATATTTCTACACTTATCATTGTTGTGCAAGAAAAATCATATCTACACGAAAGACATATCAGATAAAGGAAACACAATGTAAGCAAACATCAATTGAGATTATGAGAATGTTATGTTGTGGTCCACATTTCACATCCCTCTCTCTGGGTGTATATGGCTTCCTTCAGTGAACAATTGGAAGTGGTTTGAAACATTTCATTGTTGAAGAGAGTCATGTCCATCATAATTGATTGTCATATAGTATTGTTGTTGTCGTGTATAATGATCTCCTGGTGCTGCTCATTTCACTCAGCATCAGTTCATGTAAGTCTCTCCAGGCCTCTCTGAAATCGTCCTGGTGGTTGTTTCTTACAGAACAATAATAATCCATAATATCCATATACCATAATTTATTCAGCCATTCTCCAATTGAAGGGCATAATAGATGCAATGTTTTCAACAATTATTCCATTCAGCACTGAATGACAAAGGGAAAATGAATCAGATCATTTGTATGAGCAATTTATGGGAGAGAATTAATGCTTTCAAAGGCAAATATGCAAACAAAAACATGTTACCAGACCAATAAAGAACTGTTAATTTATGAATATATTGAAATAGGATGCTGGAAAATCAAGAGGTTATATAGAGTGTTATACAGTGTACTAAACATAGCAAATCAAAAGGCTTTGGTCTTTATATTACCTTGACGCCAAGCTCTTCCCCCTCCCCCATTATAATCCACTGACTGAAAGTGAAAAGAAAATTGTATATAGATATCTGATAGATTTGTAAATCTATATTCAGAGCAGCTCATCTCCATGGAAAAGATTATTTAAATTATAGTTGTAACACATATGCTCAGTGGAAACAGTTTCAGTAGAGAAGGGAAAATTTAAAAAAAAAAAAAAAAAAGGATTCTAAGGAATGCCAGAGGGAAGGTACATAAAATTAGCAGGAAAAGGAAATGCTATAGATAATAGCAGGAATGGTTGTGACCACTGTGGATGATAAAATTTCAAAGGGAAGAGTGCCAAGAAGTTGAAACTGGTAAAAGTATTCAATGATCCAGAATTTAGGAATGATGAATAAGGAATAGCTTTCAAATTATAATTAAGAGATTGCTTTTGAGAATACCCTTGGAGAGAATATTTTAGTGAATATTTTAAGGCAAAAATCAGATTCAAAGGGGTTAAAAAGTGAATAGGTAAGCAGTGGCACTAAGTACAAGTTATTCTTTTGAAAATATTTGCCAGTAAATGGATAAGCAGATAGGATGAAAATTTAAAGGATTAGCAGGGTTAAGGGAAGGCTTTTGTTTTTTAATGGGGAAAATTTGAGCATGCAAAGGGAGTCAATGGAAGAAGCAAAAAGAATATACATTGAAAAAAAAAACCATAATTATGTGAATAAGATCCATGGAAATGATTGAGAAATAAAATATTGCCAAGAAGTTAGATTTGTAAAGGAGAAATTAATATATAGGCCCTCAATATCCTTTCCCTTCCTTTAGTACTTCCCCATTTCTTCTTCAGAAAGAAATACTAGATAAATATGACATCAAGGAAAACAAATGTTCACATTAGCCATATTCCAACAAAGAAAAACAACAAAAATGA
The DNA here is from genome assembly GCA_023553655.1 of Myrmecobius fasciatus. Classification (NCBI taxonomy): domain Eukaryota; kingdom Metazoa; phylum Chordata; class Mammalia; order Dasyuromorphia; family Myrmecobiidae; genus Myrmecobius; species Myrmecobius fasciatus. Next base: position 12,910 of record JAJPUD010007383.1, on the reverse strand, counting down.
GGAGAAAAAATGTCTATAAGTTCACAACCTGGAGATAGATAGCATTTTTATCATGAACTCATTGTAGTGGATCATTGTATTGATGAGAGTTAATGTCTTTCTGAGTTGACAATTTTTACCAAATTGCTGTTATTGTGTAGATGCTCTACTGGTTCTGCACTCAGTTCATATGAGCCTTTCCAGCTATTTCTGAAACCATTCCCTGCATCATTTCATATTTTTTATATCAAAAATTTGTTAGGAAAATTGATGTTGCTTTCTTTTTTTCTGTTTTGACTTTCCATGGTTTAGATATCAACAAAGTTATTTTTGTCATAAAGATATTTGGTAGGATTCATTCATTATCTATTTTTAAAAACATTTCATGTAGTAGTATAATTAATTAGTTTTTACACTGTTTGCCAAAATTCACTTTTTAATTCATTTGTTCCTTTTGATTTTTTACTTCAGTTTTTTCATTTTTAAAATATGTATTATGTACCGTGTTGACCTAAATATTATGGAAGACAGAGAAAAAAAACAATATAGTGCCTACTCTGAAGGAACTCGCATTCTAATTGGAAGAGAAAATATATAAAATAAAGTTTAACTTCAAGCCAAATGCAAAGACTCAGAAGCCTTAAATCTATTCAGAAGTGGATTAGTATGCATGTGGATGTCAAGTCTGTAGTGCCCTTGGATTACAGAAGATTGGATGATAGTGCCAGAATGTTTTTTTTTGCATCTATTAAATTAATTTATTTTTAATACACATTACTTTATGAATTATGTTGGCAGAGAAAACTCAGAGCAAAAGGGGAAAACCATGGAGGAGAAAAAGCAACAGAAAAAAGAAGTGAACATAGTATGTGTTGATTTACATTCAGTGCCCTTAGTTCTTTTTCTGGATGCAGCCTTTTGATTTTTCAAGAGCTTATTTGTAGATATTTAAATTTTTTCCTCTATAATAGTTTTATTTAAATATTGAATTTTTATTTTTCTGGGAATTTTAAATATTTAACAATTTTATTGTTTTGTTGTCACATTTTGGGATAAAAAAGCCTTAATAATTATTTTTATTTTCCCTTCATTAGTCTAGAATTTAACTTTTAAACTTTTCATTCTAGTAATTTTGTTTTCTTCTTTCTTTAAAAAAGAATCAAATTGCTGGCAGCTGGTGGTGCAATGGATAGAATACTAGTTCTGGAGTCAGGAGGAACTGAGTCCAGCCTCAGATACTCGACACTTCCTTGCTGTGTCACCCTTAGCAAGTCATTTAACTCAATTGCTTTGCCAAAAAAAAATCAAACAATGTTGTTTTGATTTTTTTTAAAAAAATCATTTCCAGTTTTATTTATTGATTCCATCTTTAAGCTGTGAATATCATTAATTTCTCCTTTTATTTTCTAATTTTATATTTTGGCTTGATTGGGGGTTTTTAATTCAATTGCTTTTTCTGTTTTTTTAAAAAATATATGCTTAAAAGTTGTCAAACTGTGCATGTCCTTTGACCCAGCAGTGTTTCTATTGGGCTTATATTCCAAAGAGATCTTAGAGGAGGGAAAGGGACCCACATGTGCAAAAATGTTTGTGGCAACCCTTTTTGTAGTGGCTAGAAACTGGAAACTGAAGGGATGCCCATCAATTGGAGAGTGGCTGAATAAATTATGGTATATGAATGTTATGGAATATTATTGTTCTGTAAGAAACGACCAACAGGACGATTTCAGAGAGGCCTGGAGGGACTTGCATGAACTGATGCTGAGTGAAACGAGCAGAACCAGGAGATCATCATACACAGCAACAACAGTATTACATGATGATCAATTCTGATGGACATGGCTCTCTGCAACAAAGAATTGTCTCAAACCAGGTCCAATTGTTCACTGAAGAAAACCATATACACCCAGAGAGAGGGAAATGAAATATGGACCAAAACGTAACATTTTCATGATCTCTATTGACATTTGCTTGCATTGTGTTGCCTTTCTCTGATTTTTTTTTCTTGTAGATAGGATTTTTCTTGCATAACTTCTCAAGCATTTCAACATTATTAACATGTAGTGGACTTCCTGCCATCTAGGGGAGGGGAGGGCACTGGGGGTAAAATTTGTAATGGAAAGCTTTGTAAAGATCAATGTTGGGGAATTACCCATACATATGTTATACAAATAAAAAGCTTTAATAAAAAATATATGCTTAATTAATTTATCTGCTATTTCTTTCTTTTTTATTGATGTATGCATTTAGATATATATACTTTCCCCTAAGTATTACTGTTATTGTACTTCAGGAATTTTGGTATATTGCCTCAATGTTTTCTTTATCTGTATTGAAATTAATGAATATTTCTATGATTTGTTCTATAGGATTAGCCTTTTTATTTTACAATTAATTTTTAATCCATCATTCAAAGCTTCTTATTTGAATGTAATTTTTGTTGTTTCAGTCAGAAAAAGATGTATTTGATATTCATGTTTTTTTTGCATTTGTTTGTGGTTTTTATGACCAAATAAGTAGCCAAATTTTGCAAATGTTCCATTAACAACTGAAGAAATAGGAACATTTCTCTTTTGTATGTTCTTTTCTTTTCCTAAATAGTATTCTCCAGTGGTGTGTAACATCTAACTTTTCTAAAACTCTCTTCATCCTCTTAACTTGTTTATTTTATGGCTAGGTTTATCTAGAGCTAAAATGATGAATTAGAGATCTCCCAATAATATAGTTACTGTCTATTACTTAACTATAACATTTCATTTTTCCTTACAGAATTTGGATGCTTTGCCATTTGGTTATATAATCTTAATATTAATTTATTGTATAATGTACCTTTTAGAAAAATGTAGTTTTGTGATCTCTTTTAATTTAATCTTTTATTTTTGCTTTGTGTGAGACCATGATTACTACCATTTTCACTTCAATGAAAACAAAATAGATCCACTTTAGCTCCTTATTTTACCTCAATGTATATTTCTCTGTTTAAATGTACTTCATGAAAATAATACAATATTGGATTCTTACTTCTTAATATTCTGCTATTCTATTCAATTTTATAATTTTCATTTCAATTTTCTATTCAATTTTATAATTTATAATATAAAATTAATAATATTAATTTTCTTTTTCTTTTTTGAGACAATCGAGGTTAAGTGACTTGTTCAGGGTTATACTGCTAGTCTGAGACCAAATATGAACTCAGGTAGTTGAGTTTTCCTGACTCAAGGAACTTTAAATATCTACAAATGTTAATTTAATTGTTGTATTATAGATATCCCTCTTCCCTTGCCAAGTGATGCCTGTACTCATATAATTGTTTATGGTGCCACTTAGGCCTGAATTTTTGTCTATTAGAGTAGAGATCAGTGATGTTACTTTACTAAGCCCTATGTGTTGTATTTAATGCATTTGCAGATATTTGCATACTGAAACCAGGTTTAAAACCCTAAATATACTAGCATAAAGGAACTAATAGTTTACTTTAAAGCTTAACCACTTGTAACCAGTACTTTAACTTACCTGTTAAGTGTTCAAAATGTTTTTCCCTTTACAATTTTTGTAAGAAGCCTTACTGTATTCAGATCTTGACTGACATTTTAAGAAGATGGTACCAAGTACCATCCATTTGGAACCAAAAGCTCTCCATTCCTGCAAGTGCCAGCCCCACTGCACTTACTAGATGTGATGGTTCCCTTTCACCCAGGGTTGCATCTCTGCAGCACAGCTGGGCCTGGTGTTTCTAATCAGCCTAGGTTCATTCAGTCTTCCTGGACTCAATTTTACACAGAGTTCAGGAGGTGAAAATTTCTGTGGTTTCTGTTGAGGTTACAACCAGACCCAGCTAGCCCCAGGGTTCCCAACAAGGTGTTTCTGCAGAGATAAATTTCAGGTATTTGCGGTTCACATTAGTTAATCCTCAGCTTGGGCTCTTTCTTTGGATCTTTTTCAATTGTTACAGAAGGACCAATTTTACCCCAAATCTACTTGATCTTTCAGCAGTCTATATTCACTCTATAGAGAAAATTGTTTTGTTTCAAGGAAAGATCAGGAGAGCTTGAAATTTATTGACCAACTCTGCCATTATCCCAGAATCCTACCTTTTTTGTCTCTTTTATTTCTAAACTAATGATCTTACAAAATCATCTCTGAGACTCAATTCTCTCCTATACAAAATTGAAGAGATTATTATACAAAGTACCTGTATCCCAACATTTTTATGAAGAAACTGCTTTATAAATTTTAGTGTTTTATAATTATGAATTTCATTGTTATTATGCAATAGGAAAAATAAACCAAAAAATAAAAAAAAACCAAAAAATAAATTCTCAACTTAATTTTCAGCATTTTTCAGTTAATAGTTTTGTCAAGGCCAGAAGTTTACACAGAAATAATACTGCTTACTACAAGAAATTTTTTAAATGAAGTTAAATCTTTCAATTTCCTAAATGTTTCCTTGAGCTTTTTCACTTTAACTTTCTATTGATGACCTGGTAAATCACAGGATTACATTGTGATGAATATGGGCTGCTTTTCTGGAAGGAAATATCATACATCATTTTTCCTCAGTAACCTGCTGGGGAACTACTTGTCTAGAAAACATGTTGAGTAATGTCAGGTTATGATAGAAGCCATACTCTTCTGTCTTTCATTAGAGGTGACTTCCTTAAATATATTATCATTCCTCAAATTTCTACTTTTTTAAGGTAATAAGATCAATGTCTACAAATTTTGATCAGCATATTAAGAAGTAGAATTATAATATTTTCTGAAACTCAAACCAAATATAAATTCTTAATGTTCTAATTTCAAGTTGACATTGACTTCAAGGGGGAATTGAAATAATGCCAAAATGCTGATAAAAATTATATAAATATAATGTATGCAATATTTCATATCATAAAAACTCCTACAAATCACTAAGATATACTTTTGTTAGCTCAATTCTTTCAGTTGAAGTCAAATCCTCTTTATCTGGCCTTCAAAAGTTTTACTGGAAAGTTAAGATAACACAGAGTCATTACTGCTTTCCTATGGTTCCTACAGGAAACTAATCCAAAGAGTGGAATGATATGACTGAATTCCACATCCCTATCCCCAATCTTTACACACCTTAACAAGTTAGTAATGAAAATTAGAACACAATTTTATATTATTGTTTTAGCTTACAATTTTTTCTTATTAAAAATCTGATGATATATATAGATGGTACAATTATCATTTCTATTTTGTAAGTGAGAAAACTCAGCCTCAAAGAAGAGTTAAAACATTTGTATCAAGTCACACAGCAATCACATATTGTAGCTCAGACTTGATGTTTTTAACTCCCAGCTCTTTTTACTATACCACACTGTTTTATGGCTTCAAATGGGAAGGAATGGAAGGTCAGGTTATGAGGAGGAAAGGGGAGAGGATCATATTTAGAAAATCACAGTAAGAACAAATAATGATCAAAAAGATATATAATTATATTCTTAGAGTGCTTGATTCTCTGCTTCATGCTAACCAGCAATGACTTATCTATGTAACCTGAACATTGTAAGATCCTGTCAATCCTTTCCTCACTAGAAATCCTAGAAACCCCTATTAGTTGCCAACTTACTAAGCACTCGACATATTTGGTGACAGGAGATAATTCCCAACATCAGAAGACTTGTCAGCTTGTTGGACATCATTATTCTTAATGATTTAACTCAATGCTATTAATGCTTTTTGATAGTTAGGAAAGTAATTCAAAATAATAATTGCTTTCCATCTTTATGCCCATAATCATTTTAAAATAGTCGTTATATTGTTTCACCATTCACTCAGGCTGGTAACCCCAGAACCATCATTGATTCCTCCTCCCTTGGTTCCATCTATTCCTCTCCATCCCCATCTCATAGATCATCAAGACTTGCTGATTCTACTTCAATAATATCTTGAGCATCTGTCTCTGCTTTTCTACTCTCTACTACTCTATTTCAGACACTAATTACTACAAGCTTGTACTGTGCCTGATCATAATAGTTTACAATGCCTTCCAATTTGAACACCCCTGCCAGGTTTTGTTTCTGTGACTGGGTTTCTCTCTCTCAACCAGTCTGGAAGTGTAGCAGCTATTCACAGGAAATCCCTTTGCCATTCAGAGGGAAAAAAAAAAAAAAACCATCAACAACAACAACCCACTCCATTTCCAACATTGACTTATTTGCTCTTACTCAGGCAGCCTGAAGGTTCCCATTCCTGGGCAAGATGACGTGGGACCAATCTTATTTGCATAAGGCTGAACAAGAAGATTGGATCAGCTTTAACACTATTGTAGCTCAGAAATTCCAAACTCAAGCAATCCCTAAACTATTCCAGTAGCAGAGATTATTTGTAACACCAAACTCTACTGGCCCAATCTTCCTAAAGTACTTAACAGATCATGTCAATTTCTCCTTTACCCTATTATCTTGTTTCACACCTTGTTTACAATTGAAAATTCTCTATTACCTACCAAACACAACTTAAACTCCTTAACTTGCCATTTACTACCTACATTCTGCATCAAACTTATATCTTCCAGTTTATTTCAAAACCTTTCAATCATGCACCCTGCATTGTTACCAAATTAGATTGTTCAGGAGAGGTGCAGCCAATATTGCAGAGTAAAGGCAGGAACTCACTATGCTCTCCCTCAAACTACTCTAAATTCCTTTAAATAATGACAACCCATTTTAAAGAGCTAGTATATACAAAAAGATAGAATAGAGCAATTTTCCAATCATAGCCAGGTAAGGACTTTGGCACAAAAGTGGAAGCCTAGAACACAGTCAAATGAGAGAAACAGAGGAAAAATTAGGAAGAAAATTGAGAGTAGTGGTTCAAAAGGAAATACGAAAAGGTCATAATAGAAAGAAAGCATTGAAAAGCAAAACTAACCAAATGGAAAAGGAAATACAAAAGCAAACTGAGGAAAATAGTTCTTTAAAAATTAGAATTGAGCAAATGGAAGCTAATGACATCACGAGAAATCAATAGTATCACCTGGAAAATAGATCCAATCGAGATAATTTAAAAATTATTGGTGTACCTGATAGTCATAATAAAAAAAATCCTGGATTTTCAAGAAATTATCAAAGCCAACCATACTAAAATTCTAATATTAGAAGGTAAAATAGAAATTGAAATAATTCACTATTCTCCTCTTGAAACAGACTTCAAAATGAAAACTCCCAGGAATTCCAGCCAAATTCTGGAATTCCCAGGCCAAGGAGAAAGCATTGCAAGCGTCCAGAAAAACAATTCAAGTAGAGTGGGCGCCACAGTCAGGATTAACATACGATATAACAGCTTCTATATTAAAGAACTGCATAGTTTAGATTATGATATTCCAGAGAGAAATGGAGCTGGAATTACAATAAAGAATCACCTATTCATCAAAATTGAGAATAATCATTGGGCAGAAAAAGTGAATATTCAAGGGTTTTGTGCACTCATGATGAAAATACTAGAGCTGACTTAATAAGGGTTATCTTAGGTAATCAGGAAAGTCTTATTATAAGGTACTTAATAGTAAGATTATTTTATTCTTACATGAAAGGCTGATCCTTGTACATCATTAGAACTTTATATTATTATGATAGGAGCATATATAGACAGAGAGCACAGATGTGAGTTGAATATGAAAGGATACAATAATGAACAAATAACTCATTTAAAAGTTCAATTGGCCAAATGCAAAAAAGAAATAAAAAAGATGACTGAAGAAAATAATTCACTAAAATTAAAATTGAATAAATGGAAGTAAATGACTCAATGAGACATCAAGAATCAGTCAAACAAAACCAAAAAATGAAAGAAAATGTAAGAGAATATAAAATCCCTCACTGGAAAAACAACTGACCTAAAAACATATCCAGGAGAACACAAGCTAAGTATTACTGGAATCCCTGAAAACCATAATGAAAAAAAGAATCTAGAAAACATCTTTCAAGAAATCATTAAGAAAAACTACCCTGAAGTCCTAGAATCAGAGAATAAATTAGCCACTGAAAGAATTCACTGGTCACCTCCAGGAACAGACCCTAAGATTAATACTCCAAGGAATATTGTAGCTAAGTTTCAGAATTATCAGATTAAAGAGAAAATACTATGAGCATCCAGAAAGAATCATTTCAAATATTGAGGAGTCACAATGAGGATTACCCAGGACCTTATACCTTCTACTTTAAAGGATCAAATAGCCTGGAATATGATATTCTTAAGGGCAAAGGATCTTGAATTGAAGCCAAGAAGCAATTATCTAGAAAATTAAGCATTATCTTTCAGGGAAAAGATGAATTTTCAATGAAATAGGTGAATTTCAATAATTTTTTTATGAAAAGACCAAAGTTGAATAGAAAATTTGATCTCCAAATAGAGAACTCAAGAAAAGCATAAAAAAGGTAAAAAGTAAAAAAAAAAATATGATGTTTTTTAAAGGTTAAAAAAGCTTACATACCTGGAACAGAAACAAGATAGTGGAGAATAGAGAAGTTTTTATCTGAGCTCTTCTGGCATCCCTCAGATCAAAACCAGAATTAGTTTTAGAGTGAGAGAACCCACAAATATTTAGTATAACAAATTTCCAGTGGAAGATATTTTGAAAGAACTTCAGAAAAGGTCTGTTTCAATTGGACACTGAATGAGGCAGCTGAGCACCAGCACAGCACAGGGACCCAGGGCAGTGTGATGTCTTCTGCCAGGAATCTACCAGGAGGTCCTTAGTCAAAATACAGCAGCATTAGCTACTCTTTCCTGATTAGAAACCAGTGGATCAGAAGATTAGCTTTGAGACATTCAATGCAAATACAAAATGCAAATAGTGAGGCTCTCAACCACAGATTAATGTGGAACTTGGTCATGCCCACTCAGCACTTGAAGGAAATTAGTAGTACTGGCCCAGGTTAGCCTCAAGTCACTGTTGCCTCTAGAAGAAGCTTGGGAAACTCCCCTTTGCACTGAAACCAAACCTCAATCTTTAAAAAAATAATGAAAAAGAACTCTGATCTTAGGTAACTTCTATGGAAACAGAGAACAGACCTGAAACCCTGAAGATACTAAAGGCAAATCATCTCCAGATGAAGTCCTAAAGGTTGATATGAGTTGGTCCCCATTTCACAAAACACTCTTGGAAGAATCGAAAAAGAATCTTAACAGAAAGTTAGAAGAAAAAAGGTAAAAAGATAAAAAGGAAAGAAAAAAATAGTTTTCTTTTAAAAGTTACAAAGTTTATATCCCTATATGAGAAGATAATAGTTAAACTTTTGATATCCGTATCTCTAATATGGGGATACTTAGAGGGTGCAGGTATAATTGGATTTCATTGTGATGATATAAAAAAGAAATAAAAGGGGAAAGGAGATTGTCTTGGAAGAAGAGGGAAAAGAACTGAAAATGGGATAAGTTACAACTCATGAAGAAGCAAAAAAAAAACCCTAATACAATTGAGATAAAGAAGGGAGGAGAATGAGCATTGTGTGGATCTTACTCTCATCAAATTTGACTCAAAGAATGAAGATGAAATAGTTTCACAGAGAAAGTTGTCTCATCCTATAGCGAAGTAGGAGGGGAAAGGGGAAAGAAATGGGCTGGCCAGTAGAAGGGAGAATACAAGTAAAAGAGGAAAGTTATAAGAAAGGGGGAAGGGCTGTTAAAGGAGAGGGCTATTTGAGGGGGATGGTAATTAAAAGAAAATATTTGGAAGGAGGGAAAGGAGGAAAGGAAAGGAAAAAACATAACTTGGGGAAAATAAAATGATGGGAAATGCAGATTGTAATTTTAACTGTGAATGTAAATGGGATAAACTTTCTCATAAACCAGAAGTGGATATCAGACTGGATTAAAAGCCAGCATCCTACAATATGTTGTTTATAACAAACTCATTTAAAGCCGAGTGATATATTCAGAGCAAAGGTAAAAGGCTGGAGCAGAATGTGTTATGCTTTCCCTGAAGTGAAAACAAAAAACAAAAACAAAAACAGGGATAGTGATACTGATCTAAGATCAAGCAAAAGCAACGATAGGTCTAGTTAAAAGACATTAGGAAACCACCTCTACCTAAAGGATATAATAATGAAGTAATATCAATACTGTATATATGTATATATATATATATATATATATATATATATATGCATCAAGGGGTATAGCATTCAAATTTCTAGAGAAGTTAAGAGAGTTGGAAGAAGAAATAGAAAGCAAAACTATACTTTTTTATTTTTATTTTTTTTATTAAAGCTTTTTATTTGTATAACATATGTATGGGTAGTTCCCCAGTATTGATCTTTACAAATCTTTCCATTACAAATTTTACCCCCAGTCCCCTCCCCTCCCCTAGATGGCAGGAAGTCCACTACATGTTAATAATGTTGAAATACTTGACAAGTTATGCAAGAAAAATCCTATCTACAAGGAAAAAAAAAAGAAAATCAGAGAAAGGCAACACAAAGCTAGCAAATATCAATAGAGATCGTGAAAATGTTACATTGTGGTCCATATTTCATATCCCTCTCTCTGGGTGTAAATGGTATTGTTCAGTGAACAATTGGAACTGGTTTGAGACAATTCTTTGTTGCAGAGAGCCATGTCCATCAGAATTGATCACCATGTAATACTGTTGTTGCTGTGTATAATGATCTCCTGGTTCTGCTCATTTCACTCAGCATCAGTTCATGCAAGTCTCTCCAGGCCTCTCTGAAATCGTCCTGCTGGTCGTTTCTTACAGAGCAATACTATTCCATAACATTCATATACCATAATTTATTCAGCCACTCTCCAATTGATGGGCATCCCTTCGGTTTCCTTTCTAGCCACTACAAAAAGGGCTGCCACAAACATTCTTGCACATGTGGGTCCCTTTCCCTTCTCTAAGACCTCTTTGGGATATAGGCCCAGTAGAAACACTGCTGGGTCAAAGGGTATGCACAGTTTGATAACTTTTTGAGTGTAGCTCTACATTGCTCTCCAGAATGGTTGGATCTGTTCACAGTGCCACCAACAATGTATTAGTGTCCCAGTTTTCCCACATCCCCTCCAACATTCATCGTTATCTTTTCCTGTCATTTTAGCCAATCGGACAGGTGTGTAGTGGTACCTCACAGTTGTCTTAATTGGCATTTCTCTAATCAATAGTGATTGGGAGCAACTTTTCATATGACTAGAGATGGTTTTAATTTCATCATCTGAGAATTGTCTGTTAATATCCCTTGACCACTTATCTATTGAAGAGTAGCTTGAATTCTAATATATATGAGACAATTCTCTATATATTTTAGAAATGAGGCCTTTATCAGAACCTTTAAATGTAAAGATGATTTCCCAGTTTGATGCTTCCCTCCTAATCTTGTCTGCATTGGTTTTATTTGTATAGAAACTTTTTAACTTAATATAATCAAAATTATCTATCTGGTGTTCAATTAGGAGTTCCAGATCTTCTTCGGACATAAATTTATTCCATCTCCACAGGTCTGAGAGGTAAACTATATTACATTCCTCTAACTTGCTTACAAAATCACTCTTTATATCTAGATCATGAACCCATTTAAATCTTATCTTGGTATGTGGTGTTAGGTATGGGTCAAGCCCTAATGTCTTCCATGCTAGTTTCCAATTTTCCCAGCAGTCTTTGCCAAATAGTGAGTACTTATCCCAAAAGCTGGGGTCTTTGGGTTTATCAAACACTAAATTGTTAAGTTTATTGCCTAGATTGTCCTGATAACCTGTCCTGTGCCACTGATCGACTGCTCTATTTCTTAGCCAGTACCAAATGGTTTTGATGGCCACTGCTTTATAATATAGTTTTAGATCTGGTACAGCTAGGTTACCTTCATCTGCCTTTTTTTCATTAATCCCCGTGAAATCCTTGACCTTTTGTTCTTCCAAATGAACTTTGCTACTTTTTTTCTAGATTTGTAAAATAATTTCTTGGGAGTTTGATTGGTATGGCACTAAATAAGTAGATTAGTTTGGATAGTATTGTCATTTTTATTGTATTTGCTCTGCCTACCCATGTGCACTTTATGTTTTTCCAATTGAGTAGGTCTGATTTTATTTGTGTGGAAAGTGTTTTGTACTTTAGTTCATATAGTTTCTGACTGTTCTTTGGCAGATAGATTCCCAAATACTTTATCCTATCATCTTTTATTTGGAATGGAATTTCTTTTTGTATCTCTTGCTGCTGAACTTTGTTGGTAATATATAAAAATGCTGATGATTTATGTGGATTAATTTTGAATCCTGCAACTCTGCTAAAGTTGTGAATTGTTTTTAGTAGTTTTTTAGTTGAGTCTCCAGGGTTCTCTAAGTATACCATCATGTCATCTGCAAAGAATGATAATTTGGTTTCTTCATTACCTACTCTGATTCCTTTTAACTCTTTTTCTTCTATTATTGCTAAAGCTAACATTTCTAATACAATATTAAATAGTAATGATGACAGTGGGCAGCCTTGTTTCACTCCTGATCTTATTGGGAATGGTTTTAGTTTGTCTCCATTACATATGATGCTTGCTGATGGTTTTAAATAGATGCTACTCATCATTTTAAGTAAAAGCCCATTGATTCCTATACTCTCTAGTGTTTTTAATAGGAAGGGGTATTGGATTTTATCAAAGGCTTTTTCTACATCTATTGAGATAATCATATGGTTTTTGTTAGTTTGGTTATTAATATAATTAATTATGCTCATAGTTTTCCTAATATTGAACCAGCGCTGCTTTCCTGGTATAAATCCTACTTGGTCATAGTGTACTATCCTGGGATGACTTTCTGTAATCTCATTGCTAATACCTTATTTAAAATTTTTGCATCAATATTCATTAGGGAAATTGGTCTATAGTTTTCTTTCTCTGTTTTCACCCTACCTGGTTTAGCTATCAGCACTATATATCTGTCTCATAGAAGGAATTTGGCAATATACCTTCTGTCCCTA
>JAJPUD010007382.1:97098-108359 GCA_023553655.1 Myrmecobius fasciatus | reverse complement strand
ATCATAATAATCATAAAATCACAATAATCATATCATAATAATCATAATGTAATAATAAAATCATAAAATCCACCCTCATCCTATAAGTATCCATAATATAAATATAGTTCTCAACAGGTTTGTTTTTTGTTACCTTTTTATGTTTCTCTTGTGTTCTGTGTTTGTAGGTCAATTTTTTTGTTCAGTTCTGGTCTTTTCAGTAGAAATAGGTGAAATTCTCCTATATCATTGAATGACCACCTTCTTCTTTGGAAGATAATGCTCATTCTAGCTGGATAATTTATTCTTGGCTGTAATTCAAGTTCCCTTGCCCTTTGGATTATTGGATTCCAAGCCCTTCGTTCCTTCAGAGTAGAAGCTGCTAGGTCCTGTGTGATCCTAATTGTGGCTCCTCAATATTTAAATTGTTTCTTTCTGGCTTCTCGTAATATCTTTTCCTTGGTATGATAGTTCTGGAATTTAGCCAGGATATTCCTGGGGGATTTAATTTTAGGTTTTTTTTTCAGGAGGTGATGGGTGAATTATTTCAATAAATATTTTGCCTTCTGAGTCTAAAATATCAGGGCAGTTTTCTTTTATGATTTCCTGGAAGATACTGTCTAGGTTCCTTTTTTTTCATCATGGCTTTCAGGAAGCCCTATTATCCTTAGATTGTCTCTCATAGATGTATTTTCCAGGTCAGTTGTTTTTCCTAGGAGATATTTCATGTTTTTTTCTACCTTTTCATTTGTTTTTGTTTTTGTTTGACTGATTCTTGAAGTCTTGATGTGTCATTCGTTTCCAGTTGTTCGATTCTAATTTTTAATGTCTTATTTTCTTCAGTTACTGTTTTTTAGCTCTTTTTGTAATTGTCCAATTTGTTCATTGTAGTCTTTCCCCATTTTTTCCATTTTATTTTGCAGTGATCTCATTTTGCATCCACATGTTTCTTCTAACTCTCTTTTAAGATTCTTTATGCAATCTTCAAAGAAAGCCTTGTGACATAGAATCCAGTTTGTGTCTCTCTTTGGGACTTTTTCTGGAGTTGCTTTACTTTCAGGGACCTCTGGGTTTGAGGTCTGTTCTTCCCTCTCTCCATAAAAGTTATCTATGGTGAGAGCTCTTTTTGGTTTTTTATTCATTTTTTTAAAGGTATGAGGTCTGTTTAGGGAAAAGGTGAGACAACTGCTTTAATTTTCCTGGGGCAATTCTGCTGATTGAGTTATTTCAGGTGCTGATCAGTTCTGCTGAATGGTTGATCACCTTGGAGTGCTGTGTAATGGTAGCTAGGTCCTGAGCTCATCAGGGCTTCAATGGTTCACAATCTATCCCCCACAAAAGGAAGATTTTCCAAACCACCTGCTTACAATCAGGACAAATTGGCCCAAAAGGCCCACAGAAGACTCCCACGTGTGTGAAAAGCACAATGCTCTGACTCCTTCTCTGACTCCTGTTCCAACTCCCTGCTTGAGCTCCCTGCCCGGGTCTCCCTGTGCTGCAGTCTGGGTTCAGCAGACCACCCCCCTGCCCAATTAAAACAGACATGTTTTGAAGTTCTTCCAGAGTATCTTCTTCTAGAATCGTGTGGTCCTCCAGATATTATGGATTTTTTGCTTCAAAATCAGTCTAGAGGCTTCATATGTTGTTGGTATGAAGGAAGATTAGAGGAGGTTACAGAGATGCCTGTCTGATCTCTACCATCATGGCTCCACCTCCGAAAGTCCCAGCATATGTATTTCGATAGTGTTTTACTTTATTCAGAATGAATAAAAATGAGAAATTCTATCAATTTAAAAGATAACATAGTTCATTGTAAGATCAAATTTGAAGGAACTTTATGATCTAAAATATATTCAAATATAACATCAATTATAATTATTTCATTGAATGACTACCATAAAATAGAGCATCTCAATATTCAAATATTATTTATTGTAGTTTACTCTTAATACTCACTTTTTTCTTTCTAATATTTATTCATTATAATGTCACTTCCAAGGATAATTTAGCATAAAGTGAAAGCTTACTAATTTTTACATATTCTCTATTTCCCTGAAGTTTTTCCATTTCTTTGCTGCTCTTTAGAAAAAAAAAATATTAGAAAAGATCATTGTGTGTAACATTGGTTTCTTGTTAATATTTTTAATATCTTGATAAATTAAGTTTTCCAGATTCTTTATATGGCATTGTTGGCCATTACTATAGACAAGTCAATTGTCAATCTTGAGAAATTAGTTTTTAAAGCTGTGCTATTTTAAAAATGTTTTCTGGTTTATTTTGCACTCCAGACAAATAAGATACTTCCCAAATATAAAAAAATCAGATTATTTTTTTCCTCAGATCTTGATGGGTATCTACGTTGCACTAATCAATAGACTGTTATTAAAATACCTACTTCCTTTTGCAACATTCTCATATATAGAGGTACTGAACTGGACCTTTCCAAATCTTGAAAGTCTACAATTTAAAAAAAAAACAGAAGTAGAGATTTTTTAGGATTGGAAGGAATTTTAGAGATTATCTACCTAAAATCCTTCATTTTACAGATGAGAAAACTGCAACTTGTGTTGAAGATAGCACAGGTAATAAAAATAGAGAGAGGATTCCAATCAGTTTTTCTGACACCCGCTGTATGGGAGAAATCCTATAAAATGAAAGCTAGTATCTTTATTATAAGACTTTCTAAATACCCTAGGTTTTATTTAATTCTTTGTCTATTGACTTATATGTGATAGATTCTGTGTCTATTTCATTACTCTCAAAGCTGCTTTTATTTTCCATCAACATAACATGGCATGGAAATTACACGTTTTACCCTGGACAATTAAGATTTGCTATGAAGTAAAATGCTCACAGGTAGCCCAAGGGATTAATTATCTCTGACACAGTAGTCTTAGTCTATGCCATTTACATCTTTTCACCTATTTCACCTTTTGTCTTGTTAGCAATTTTATTCCCTTAGTTAAATTCCTTAAAAAACAAAAAAAAAAAAAAACAAAAAAAAAAAACTATCTTCTAGTAATTTAACAGTTGCGGTCTCTTTCCAAAACCCACTTCATGCCAAATTCTTCTTGTCATTTTGTGACGTCTTTAATCTATTTACAACACATGCATATAATTTTCAAATTCTGTTATTATGACAAATCCAACAACCATTATTAGCATTTCTACATATCATTAACAAAGCCCAGAAACACAATTACAAAAAACTTCTCAAAGAAATAAAATCATATTTAAACAACTGGAAAAATATCAATTGCTCAGGGTTAGGTCAAACTAATATAATAAAAATAACAATTCTGCCTAAATTGGTCTACTTGTTAAGTAGATCAATCAAAACTGCCAAAAAGTTATTTTATAAAACTAGAAAAAATAATGGCAAAATTCATCTGGAAATACAAGAATATCAAGGTAATTGATGAAAAAAAATACAAAGGATAGTGGCTTATAAAGCAGCAGACATCAAAACTATTTAGTACTGCCTAAGATATAGTTTGGCAAATCAGTGGAATAAATTAAATGCACATAACACAATAATGAAGACCGACAGTTGTCTAGTATTTGATAAACTCCAGAACTCTAGGTTCTGGAATAAGCACTCACTTGCTGAGAAATGTCTCACCCCCCCATATCAAAATAAGGTCAAAATGAGTACATAATTTGGGTATAAAGGATGATATTATAAACAAAATAGGAGAGCAAGGGATAATTTATTAGATCTTTGAATAAGGAAGGGATTTATGATCAAAGTAGAACTAGAGAACATTATGAAAGGCCAAATGGACAACTTTGATATCATTAAATTAAAAACTTTTTTACCAACAAAACCAATAGAATGTAGTTAAAAGGGAAGTACAAAAATGGAGAAACATCTTTACAGTCAGTATTTCTGACAAAAGTCTCATTTCTAAAATATATAAAGAATTGTGCCTAATTTATAAGATTGCAATTCATTCCCCAGTTGATAAGTGGTCAAAGCATTTGATAAGATGCTCTAAATCACTATTCATTAGAGAAATGCAAATTAAAATAATTCTGAGCTATTACCTCACATGTCTCAGATTGTCTCACATGTCTCAGATCCCCCATCAAGGGATTTGGGAAAACTGGGACACTTAAGACATTGTTTATGGAGTTCTGAAATGCTCCAATCATTCTGCAGAGCAATTTGGAATTATGCTCAAAGAGATAAACTGCATACTCTTTGGGTCAGTAGTGCCATTACTGGGTCTGTATCCCAAGGGGAAACAAGGAAAAGGATCCATCCACATGTGCAAAAAAAAAATAGCAACTCTTTTTTGGTAGCAAAAAATTGGAAAATAAGTTGATGTTCATCAACTGGGGAATGACTGAACAAGTTGTGGTATATTAAGATAATGGAATAATATTGTTCTATAAAGATTGATGAAAAGGCTGATTTTAGAAAGGCTTGGGAAGATTTACATAAACTGATGTTGAGCGAAACAAGCAGAACCAGGAATAACAGCAAGAATATGCAATGATCAACTATGGAAGGGTTGGTTGTTCCCAGTGGTTCAGTGATCCAAAGTAATCTTAATAGACTTTGGACAGAAAATACCCTCTGCATCCAGAAAAAAACAAATAAAACAATGGAGACTGAAGGTAAATCAACATATGTTGTGTTTACTTCTTTTTCTGTTGTATTTTTTTTTAATCTCTCCTATGGCTTTTCCCTTTTGCTCTATTTTCCCTCAAAATGGAAGTAAGGAAGGAATCGATGACTCACAAGGAGAGTTTTTAGGGACAGAGGGTAATTTCCATATATGAAGTCTAGGTGCAGATTGAGTTAATTGGGTAAAGTGGTTTCCATGACATGTTAACTGTCCAGTGCCAAATATAGACTGGAATCGAATGAACATAATTACTTGTGAATATGTGAATATTGTGAAAAGTAGAGAGAATATGTGTAAATTGAATGACTCCATTTTTGAGGTGAGAATGAAAGAGGTCAGTTTCCATACTTTCTCACCACCATTTTCTCAGAATATTCTCCAGTGAAACAGTTAAAAATATACTGCCACCTAGTGGAATTAGAGAATACTGCTTATACCAATAATTAAAGAATGTACCACTTTTTCAAAATATGAGAAAATATATCTTTGAGCTATTATATGAGCAAGTGAATAACTGAAAATCCAATATTCTTATATTAGAAACAATGATAATAAAGACATTTTATATTTTTGTTCATAATTACATGTTCTTTTAATTATACCTCAATGATTTTCCCTTTCTATATAATAGCTATCATTAATAAAGTACTTTACAAATTCTTGTAAAGGATTTTACATATATCATGTCATTTGATGTCCATATCAACCTGATATTGACATTACTACAGTGATAGACATTCATTTTACAAATGAGAAAATGATAATGGTAATAAACATTTCTTAAGCACCTACTGTGTGCCAGACAGCATACTGTAATTTGTGAAAATGCCTGTTGTAATAATGCTTGAGAAAATATTTTAAAAAGCAAATGATTCTCTAATTCTAGGGATTACATTTTCAGACTGATAAATTTGGCTAGAGCTCTGTGATGAGATTTACTCATACATTCTATTTCAAAATTTAGAGGGAAATAAAACATTTTGATAAATTCAAATTTACTTTCCTCTTCATAGAAAGACATGAGGATAGATTAAAGATAGATAGATATCTCAATAGGTAGCTAGATAGACAGACAGATACATAGCAAAACCAGAGACTGCCTATAAGACTTGTGAGTAGCCATTAAGTAGATAAATTGTTTTACCAGAAAAATAAAGGATTAAAAATTGCAAAGAAAGAGAATGCTTAAAAAGCTATAATCTGAACTCAGTTCAATTCAACACACATTTATATAAATCTCTAAAGAACACAAGTCATCATACTAGATCTTGTGGATACAAATACAAAACTTAAAGTTCTCATCATTAAGAAGCTTCTCTATAAAAGAGAAAAGAAAGCCTTAACAAGTAGATTTGATTAAAATAATTATATTAGATGCTCAAAAGTTAAATTACCTGAAAAGTAATGAGTTCCCCACTTCTGAAGACATCCAAATAGACCTAGGATAATTACTTCTCAGAGATGTTGGATAAAAGATGCTTCTTCAAATATAGGTGGAATCAGATTACTTAAATTTACTTCACACCTGATATTCTGTGATTCTGAATTCTAACAGGAAGAAATTTTTTTGAAATGTAGAACTATTTCCAAGGAGATTTAAATACTAGTAAAAACCAATTTACATTGTTAGTTTGTCCCTTTTATCAATGTTATTAATATTTCTTTATTACAAGACAATATTTAGCTCATTGAATACTTGTTCATCAAAATTTCTCCATTGAGAAATAGGCTAGATTTTATGTATTTGGCCCCAGGTGGCAAAATTAAAATGAGTAGAATTTGCACATGTATAGAATGAACTGAAAGAATGAAATACATATGTGTCAATGGTTAGCTTATTACATGTTATACCTAATTTGGAAATTCTCAAGAAGTTAAATATGATCATAATTTGGATTATTAACTGCTTTTTTTTAGAAATATTGTGCTATCTTGAAATAAACAGCTGCTATAATTAATTTACTTAGTTCAAAAGAAGTAAAATAGTATATTCCGTAGAGAAAAAGAACACAATTTTCCCCCCAGGTGACTTAATAAGTTGCTTTCAAGAGTTTTTTTTCATTTTTTTCTTGCTTCATTACTTTTTTTTTCTTTATTTCCTTCCTAACGTTCTTCTCTCCTTCCCACTTTCTTTTTTTAATTCTTTTTTTCCTTCCTTTTTTCTCACTTTGCCTTTCTTTCTCTTCCTCCCTTCCTCCCTCCTTTCCTTCTTTCCTTTTTTCCTCCTTTCCTGCTCTCTTTCTTTCCTTCCTTCTTTCTTTCTTCTTTTTCCTTTCTTCTTTTCTTTTTTTTCTTTCTTCTTTTCTTTCTTTTTCTTTCTTTCTTTCTTTTTCCTTCCTTCCACTACATTAATATACTTTAATAAAAATTAAATTAAATAATTGTCCTTTAAATAAATATATCTCATTATTTCCCCCCTTTTCCATGTACCTGAAAATATAATTTTTGCCATCTCTCCTGACTGCAATTCTATGCATTTTAACAACCTAACTTCTTCCATGCAGTGTAAGCTATGAATTATAAATTACAGTTATCTGGATATTTTATATCTGCAAATATGAAAATTACATCTACATTTTAATTCTTAGTTATAAATAAAAGCATATATATTTTCTTCTCTATGGAGTTCTATAAATAGGGCCAGAAGAAGCAAGTTTGAACTCTAAATCTTCATAACAGTTTTATTTTATTCTGTCCTCAGCCTTTTGAAGACGGAAGTAAACTAATTTCAGTAATACACATATGTTTTGCTATCGGCAATTTACCCTATCCCCAACATCTGAGGCCTCTTTATATGCAGAATACCATAAGATAAAGAAGATATAGAGTTCTTTCTTTTCTGGTAAAAATGATAGTGTCCTCTGAAGAAAGAAATGTAAGTTTCTCTGTCATTTATTCTTCTGATTACTTATTTTGAACATAGAGCATATTGATGTTATATTTCTTCTTCACACATAAAAACTGTTCATATTGTATGGAGGGGGAAATAATTAGAGTTTAAATATTTTGTTCATTACTCTTGACAAATTATCTTTATAAAAAATCCAAGATAAAAATAATTAAAATATTTCAGATGGTAGTTGTGGTAGAATGTGAGAGGATAGATATTGATTAATTTCATAATTTTTCTGAACATTTGTTTTACCGAGTCTGATATCATTTTATTTGCTTTCCAATAAAAGAATTCAGGCAGGGAAAAAATGCTGCTTGAATACTATGACTAATTGAGGGTAATGCTAATTGAATATTTATTATATTGCAAATTAAAGAAGATATTAGTTTATATTATTCCCATTAATTTATATTAAAATATGAAGTTATGTTTTCTAGCTTTTAATCCTCTGAACAATTTTAGAAGGCAGAAATACTCAAAAGAAAATATTAAAAAGGTATCAGACTTTAGGAACTGTAATAGTGACTTTTCTTTAATCATAGTTAGTTGATGGCAGAACTGGGACTCATTGTCAGTTCGGCTTTCATCCCATTCTCTACTACTAACTAGCTTTGAGATATTGCGCGGATTATTCCTCATTAGGTCTTAGTATTGTCAACTATATAACAGGAGGCTGGATGTGATGATCTTAGAAGTACTTTGCAGTTTTATGAATCAATGAAATGTTTACCTCTACAATCTAATTTAAGCATCTATTATAGTATATCAAGTATTTGTTAAGATATATAGGCTAAAATAAATAGTATCATAAAACAGGGAAATATAACATTAGAAGGAGCCTCTAAAGTCACCCTTGATAATTGTCCTTCCAAATACAGTCCAATCTGAGACACTCAGTAAGTTTTATTTCATTAAATCATGAGTCAAATTTTTCAGTTTACATTTTTGCAAATGGGGAAAGGGTATTTTGAATGTTTTATAGATGATTCTCAGTGAGGTTAAATAACATGCTTATGGTTATATTACTTGAAAATATCAAAGGCAGGATTTGAACCCTGATGTTCCTGATTCCCAAGATAAGCAATCTATCCACTATGTCACACTGCTTCTTATATTGAGAATAGAAATAGGGTTTTTGATAGTTTCTAACGCAACCTGCAACTCAACTAGCATTTATTAAATACTTACTGGGTTTATGGTGCTATACTAAACAGTGGGAAATATAGAGCTACAACTAAATGGCACAATAATAGAGGATGAGACCTCAAGTCAGGGCCATCTGATTTCAAATTTGTCCTCAAATATTTACTAACTATTCAGCTTTCAGCAAAAGATATTATTTCACTTGTTCATCACAACAATCCTGTAAAGTGGAAGCTATTATTCCCATTTTACAGATGAGAAAACTGAAAAAGGTATTGTTTGCAAAGTGACTATCATATTGCCTAGCACATAGTTATATAAATATTAGTCATCATCATCATCATCCATATATCCTGTTATCAAAGAGCTAATAATCTAATGAATCAAATAATCAAATAATAAGTCAAATGCATCCAATAGAGCAGAAGAAAAATTGGGAGGATCAGATTTTTGACGAGTCTCACACCTTAATCTTCCCTACATACAAGGCCCACAAATATTCCTTTCAGGGTAAAACAACATCTGAATGTCAGATTTCCAAAGCATCAGTACCCTGATTTCCATTTAGAACTTTAAAATTTATTAGCTCAATATATTCCTTCATTACTTAAGTTTTGCCAGCTAAGCATCCCTCCTTCTCTCCTGACAAATATTCCAAACCAAACAATCTCTCATCATGCCAGCTGCTTAGTTCTAAGCATTTATTATCATTGCTTTGGATGCAACACTATGCTTATCCCTTTTGCCAAAATTTCATCATCACTACTATAATCAACCAGATTCTTCAAGTTCTTCAATCTTGCCTTCCTACTTTTGGAAGGCCATCTCTATTCACAATTTACTTCCATACATACTTGAAATTTTTAATCAATATTCTGATTTTATGGATTTAATAAACCCTGACTTTCACTTAATTACAGCACATCTTTTACCATCTTTTCTACTGGAAACTTTTGTTTTCCTACCTCCCTCATTTACTTCATTTTTCTCTCTCTCTATTTTTTTGTTAAAGCTTTTTATTTGCAAAACATATGCATGGGTAATTTTTCAACATTGACCCTGGCAAAGCTTTAAGTTACAAATTTTTCCCTCCTGCCTCCAACACCATCACCTAGATGGTAGGAAGTCTAATACATGTTAAAATATTTGACAGATAAAATATGTGTATACATATTTATACAGTTATCTTGATGTACAGGAAAGGAAAAAATAGCTGAGAAGGAAAACATAATGCAAGCAAACATCAATAGAGAGAGTGAAAATGCTATGTTGTGGTCAAGACTCAGATCCCACAGGCCTCTCGCTGGTGTATATGGCTTTGTTCATCACTAAACAGCTGGAATTAGTTTGAAGCATCTCGTTACTGGAGAGAACCATGACGATCAGAATAGATCATTGTATAGTCTTATTGTTGCCTTGTACAATGATTTCCTGGTTCTACTCATTTCACTTAGCATCAGTTCATGTAAGTCTTTTCAGATGTATGTAAAATCATCCTCCTGAGCATTTCTTACAAAACAGTAATACTCCATGACATTTATAAACCACAATTTATTCAGCCATTCTCCAACTGATGGGCATAGATTCATTTTCCAGTTTCTAGCCACTACAAAAAGGGCTGCCACAAACATTCTTGCCCATGTAGGTCGTTTTCCCTCCTTTAAAATCTCGTTGGGAGACCCCAGCTTTTGGGATAAGTACTCGCTATTCGGCAAAAACTGCTGGGAAAATTGGAAACTAGTGTGGAAGAAATTAGGGCTTGACCCACACCTAACACTACATACCAAGATAAGATCTAAATGGGTTCATTATCTAAATATAAAGAGTGATATTGTAAGCAAATTAGAGGAACATAGGATAGTTTTCCTCTCAGACCTGTGGAGATGGAATAAATTTATGTCCAAAGAAGATCTGGAACTCCTAATTGAACACCAGATAGATAATTTTGATTATATTAAGTTAAAAAGTTTCTGTGCAAATAAAACTAATGCAGACAAGATTAGGGGGGAAGCATCAAATTGGGAAATCATTTTTACATTTAATGGTTCTGATAAAGGCCTCATTTCTAAAATATATAGAGAATTGTCTCATATATATAAGAATTCAAGCCACTCTTCAAAAGATAAGTGGTCAAGGAATATGAACAGACAATTTTCAGATGATGAAATTAAAACCATCTCTAGTCATATGAAAGTTGCTCCAAATCAGTATTGATCAGAGAAATGCAAATTAAGACAACTCTGAGGTACCACTACACATCTGTTAGATTGGATAAAATGACAGGAAAAGATAATGATGAATGTTGGAGGGGATGTGGGAAAACTGGGACACTAATACATTGTTGGTGGAACTGTGAACGGATCCAACCATTCTGGAGAGCAATTTGGAGCTATGCTCAAAAAGTTATCAAACTGTGCATACCCTTTGACCCAGCAGTGTTTCTACTGGGCCTATATCCCAAAGAGATCTTAGAGGAGGGAAAGGGACCCACATGTGCAAGAATGTTTGTGCCAGCCCTTTTTGTAGTGGCAAGAAACTGGAAACTGAAGGGATGCCCATCAATTGGAGAGTGGCTGAACAAATTATGGTATATGAATATTATGGAATATTAT
>JAJPUD010007382.1:55427-81992 GCA_023553655.1 Myrmecobius fasciatus | reverse complement strand
AAATTCAACTTGTTTTCAAAATATAAATTATGAGAACTAATTCTATTCTGTAAGTGAAAAACAGAGGTACACAAATATCTTTTTGACAAGAAAAAAACTAGACAAGGAGGGCAGTTTCAAAAGGTACCAGTTGAATGTAAGTTTAAAATAAAAACAAGTAGTACTTAAGAGAGAGATCAGCAGCACTGTATGTACAAGTTATCTCTTCTGTATCATAACTTTCTCCATCATAGTTCCATATATCATTGATAGGCATAAGAAATTAAATGGAAACAGTCCCTGAAAGCCCGCAGATTATACAGAGCGTATAAATAAATATACCATCCATATTTTACAATAAGATATTGTAAAAACCCCATAAAAGAAAAAAGAAAAAAAAATCAATCTTCATCTCTGGAACAAAGGAAGTGTCAAAAAACTACACATTTTCCAGATTATAGGGAAAGTGAACATCTTCCCCACAATGTGGAAATCCATTTTTCTTGTTTTGCTGTGCATATAAAAATCCTCATTTTATTTAGCTTAAGTTAAGAATGAAAATAAATTTAGAAAGGTATACACCAAGATATTAATCAAGGGATATGGAGAATCAGTGTTAGTAATACAAACCAGATCATTTATGCAGTTTCTCCAATAAAACAAAACAAAACAAAAACTGGTCAAGAAGATTTTTCGTAAGACTCAAATGATCTTTTGCTTGTTATTCAGTTATTTTTAGTCCTTTCTGATTCTTCATGACCCCGTTTTGGATTTTCTTGGCAAAGATGCTAGAATGGGTCACCATGTTCTTCTCTGGCTCACTTTACAGAGAACCTGTCAAACAGGATTAAATGACTTGTTAAAGGTCACACAATCTGTGTTTAAGACCAGATTTGAACTCAAAAAGACTCATCTGCCTGAAACTAGGTCTGGCACTCTATCTAGGAAGCAGCTAGCTGATCAATGATCTTTTTACATTTATGATACAGAAGCTACTTGAGATAATTTCCGCTCCTAGAAAAACTACTGCTTTGGAGTCACCTCTAAATAACCATCCACGGGGCTAAGGGTTTGGATGTATTTGCATCCTGTATCAGCTCACCTGTAACTCTGTATTAGTTTGAAGATAATCTTCATCAGATTCACTTTTCTCTTTCCTTTTCTTCTTATCAAGTTTTAAAGCATAAAGATAATGAATAACATATTATAGTAGGATTTTTACCTTACCAAAATTTACCTCAATAAAAAAGATAAAATAAATAGTAGAAACAAAATCAGACTTTTAAGTTCAAAGACAAATGCCTTTGTTGTATTGTTAGAAAGACCTAGGGTGTGTTTTAGAGGCAGAATGACATACTGCTATTATATCTAATTCCAATTGCCCTAAAAAGTCTAAATATCTGCTAAGCCATGCGACCTGCCATCCTGTGTTTGTTTTTCATGCTGTCTCGTCATTGCCTCTTGCCTGGGTCTTTTTTTGAATGGTGATTCTTCTTGAATGATTATGATTTATTATAATCAGTAATAGAAAATTAGCTTTTACAAAACATATTTATATTTTAAAGTCTTTCCCTCACAATATCACTGTGAGATGAACTAAGTATTGTCATTTCTTTCTCATTTAATAAATAAGGAAATCAAAATTCAGGAAATAAATAAAAGTACCTTCAAATTCTTAGTAAGAGACAGAATTCAAATTCTATCTTGATTCTACGTCCAGAGTTCTTTCAGCTCTACTATGTTGCTTCTCAATTTTTCCTCAGGTAGCTTAGATATTGTTATGAAAAGATTTAAGATTTTATCTTATCATCTGGCCAGTGATAAAAGCTCTTTTCCATAAAATGTTTTTTTTTCTAATAATCTAGAACCTTCTCTCAGTCTAGGTATAATACATTCATAATAAACTCAAAAGATTAAATCAAAAATGACACTAAAAAGTTTAAATAAAATTAAGATGTATGTAGAATATATAATTGTTACTCATTTAAAATTTACATGACCAAATACATCAAAAATATGAAGATAGATATACAAATATGCACTTTGTTATTAGGTCAGTATTATTCTAGTTGTTTTTTTTACAATATATTAAGTGGTAGAGACAAGTGGGAGTGAATCTCACAGTATTATTTTTGTGATTATATTTGTGTCATGTTAATGGCCTGCATACTAACCTGAGCAGTACATTTAAAATGAGCATCAATAGTAATTCAAACAGTAACTTGTCATAAGTTAAATACATTGTGTTGTTGATGATAGCAAAATATGAGCTACATGTCAGCTATATTAAACCATGAAGAATATCGCTATGATCTGCATTCGAGGAAGGATTTATTTCAAAATTAAGTATTTAGAGAGACAATCCAGTGCAATTACTGTAAGAAATCATTTGAACCACAAAGTACGGTGATGAATTGGCTATAATCCTCCTCTATCACTGAGTCTTGTAGATTTCTTGAAAGTAGGACTTCTAAGATTCAATGGATTTAAGCCAATGAGATAGCTGAGCTAGGTTTGGCATTAATGTGGTGGGAGCTGTTGGAATGCCCATCAATTGAGGAATGACTGAATAAGTTGTGATATGTGGAAGTAATGTTCCTAAAGAAAACATGGACAAGCTGATTTTAGAAAAGCCTGGAAAGACTTACATGAACTAATGCTGAATGAAGTGAACAGAAACCAGGAAAATGTGCACAGCAACAATAAAACTATGATGATCAACTATGATAAACTGATCTCTTCTGAGCAGTTCAGTTATCCAAGGCAATTCCAACAAACTTGAGATGGAAAATTCTTTGTAGAAAGAGAACTATGAAGACAGAATGCAGATTGAAGTATGTTATTTTCACCTTTTTTCTCCTTTTTTTTCTTTCTCATGCTCCTTCCCTTTTGTTCTGACTTTTTGTTCACAACATCACTCATATGGAAATATATAAAAAAGCGAGTGTGCATGTAAAACCTAAAAAAAATTAAAAGAATTTTTTTTAAAAAAAGAAAATAAATATGGTGGAAAAGGATAGAAAGACATCATATTGACTAAGGAGGGGCACATCAGCCTAGATCAAAAATGGGGTAGGTTAAAGTGGCTTGGTCCATGCTCTTATTCAAAAGTCCCTTGCATGTATAATCTTGGCAAAAGAGGGAGACTTGGTCCTTGAAAAAAATGGTATGCTGCAAAGAGTATATCTTTGAGGTTTATCAACTATGTTCAGAATTTTTCTAGTTTAGGCCCTTTGATTTTACAGAGGAGGGAACTAAGTTTGAGAAAAGTTGTCATGGTCAAAGAATATGAACAGATGATATTAAGATGATGAAATTAAAGTCATATGGAAAAAAATTCTCTAAATCACTATTGATTAGAAAAGTGCAGATTAAATCAATTCTGAGGTACTACTTCACACTTCTCAGATTGACTAAGATAGCAGGAAAAGATAATGATGAATGTTGGAAGGGATGTGGAAAAACTGGGACATTAAAGCATTGTTACTAGAGTTCTGAAATTATCTAATCATTCTGGAGAGCACCCTTTAACCCAGCAGTGCCATTACTAGGTCTGTACCCTAAGGAAATCATAAAGAAGGGAAAAGGATCCACATATGCAAAAATGTTTGTAGCAGCAATTTTTGTGGCAGCAAATAATTGGAAAATGAGTAGGTGCTCATTAGTTGTGATATGGCTGAACAAGTTGTGGTATATAAAGGTCATGGGATATTATTTTTATATAAAGAATGATGAATAAGCTATTTTTATAAAAGCCTGGAAAGATTTACATGAACTGATGCTGAGTGAAACAAGCAGAACCAGGAATATATTATGCACAAAAACAGAAGAACATGTGATCAACTATGAAACACTTGGTTCTTCTCAGGCATTCAGTGTTCCAAAGCAATCCTAATAAACTTTGGACAGAAAATGCCATCTGATTCTAGAAAAAGACCTGTGGAGGCTGAATGTAAATCAACACAGGCTGTGTTCACTTCTTTTTTTCTGATTTTTAAAAATCTCTCCCATGGTTTTTCCTTTTGGTTCTTATTTTTTCTTTCCCAATATGATTCATAAAGTAAGGTGCATTAAAAAAAATAAAAGTTGTTATTTGACCAAGTTCATTAGTGGCAGATTCAGTACTGGAACACCAATTGATTGTCAGACCAGCATCCTTTAAATTACATGATGTCATTTGTTGAGATCAAGGGTCTCAGCCCAGTACTTGTGGTATCTAGTAAGATAGTAGAAAATCTTTCATTCTTAACTTAAGAAAATCCTACTAATAGAATTATATTAGTTCATTTTTATTCCTAATGACATGTGATTGTGCAGGTGCTTATCTTGATACTATTTTGGATTCACAGTATCATCAATTTAGGTGTCCCTTTTATTGATAAGATCAAAACTCTTCCATATCTTCTCAGCCTGACGAATTCTTTTTTCGTAAATCATGCATAGTGGATTTACTCAAACATTGGAAAACTTCATTTATTTTTTCTAATATCTTAAAAGTTCCACAGTATAATTCAAACTATTTATTTTATGTCTTTCATTCTCTTATCATGGCAATGTCTCCTGCTTTGTATGGGAGGACAGTGTTCTCAACACTATGTTTTATATGATCTCTAACACATCCTTTGTAACATGCTGCAGATTCTCCAATTGAGATATGGTCAAAAGAAATGAATATGAAATTTACAAAGAAAAAAAAATTAAGCTATCTAAAGTAATATTTAAAAAAAAACATTCTGAAAGCACTAATTAGATAATTACAAATTAAAACAAATTTCAGGTTCCATTCCACAACAAGGAGATTAGCAATGATTATTTAAAAAAAGAAAGAAAATAACAAATGTTAGAGGGATTTCCAGGAGAATAGAATCACTATTGCATTTAATTAATGCAACTGTGGGTCTGTGAATGCATGCCATTATTCCAAAAAGCAATTTAGAACTGTTGTCCAAAAGTCATTAAACTGTGAATACTCTTTAACCCAATCACACCACTATAGCCTATATTCCCACAGAAATTAAGTACAGAGGAAAATAATCACATTTTGATATGTGGGAAGTGTAGACTTTTTTCTTGATAATGTATATATTTTTTGTGGATAATGTTTATCTTAATGTAAAAAAATTTATTTTTGTTTCTCTTTTCCCCCCAATTTGGGGGAAGTGGGAATGTGATAAAAGTAATTTTTATTACATGAAAAAAAATAAAATTCAATTTAAAATTATATTTTAAAAATTCATAATTTTCTAATTTATAAAATAATTTGAAATATATTTTAAAAAAGGATTTTGAAGATTTTTTTAAAAAAATGCTAAAACATGCTTTTATCTAACTTATCTTTTTCTTTGTAATTTTGATTCTTCTGAATTTATAGTAATCATTGATTCATTAATGTATAGTTCCATTGTGAGATTATTGGTATTAAAGTGATGGATTTGTGTCACTGATTACTCATTCGGTGAGTCAGCACATAATTATTTGTTAAACATTTTAAATTATCAAGAATTTATTTTCCCTCTCCCATATCTTAATACACATAGTGGGGGAGGAGGGAGAGAAACACAGACAGAGACAGAAATAGAGGGGAAAGATAAAAAAGAAAAAAGGGAACAAAGAAAGAATATATCACATAAACATTGTAATGCTGATCATATTGAAACATGTATTCCTCATTTCTAGTATTAGTCCATCATATTTTTGTCATGAGATGGGAAATACTTTTCTTTTTCAATCTTGAGAGGAATCATGGTTGATCTTGTTATTAATCAACATTTTTATTCATAATTATTGTTACTATGTATTTGGCACTCTTCTAAGTACTGAAGATACAAAGAAAGTTAAACAAACAAACAATAAGTTTTAGACCTAAAGGAGTATATATTATAATGAATTATATGACATATAAGTAATTATAGATATGAAAGATATATATAGAGAAGATGAGGTTAATCTTGAAAGGGGAAGATATAACCAGAGGGACAAAAATAAGTCTGCTGTAGAAAAAGACAGACTTTTAGTTAGGTTTTGATAGAAGCCAATAAAACTAATAATTGGAGATGAAAGATCAGAAATTCCAGGCATGAGGGTCAGTTAGAGCCTTGCTAAGAATGTGCAAAATGAAGTATAGTGTTTGAAGAATTGTAAATAAGTTACCACGTATCAGGGAGAAAAGTATAAGAAAACTTAAAAGATAAGAAAGCTCCAGTTAATCATGAACTTAAAATGCCAAAAAGAAGACTTCATATATGGTTCTAGAAATGATAGAGAGCCATTGAAATCCCTTAAACAGAGAGGGATTAGACCTTTGTTTTAGAAAAATCTGTGTCTAATACAAATTAGCAACTGAAAGGAAAATGTCTGGAATGGGGAGAGAACTGAGAGAATGAAGTCAATTAAATTAGAAGTTTATTTCAATAGTTCAGATGAGAGATGATGAAGCCTTCAAATGGGTAGATCACTGTATTAATGGAAAGAAAGAGACATATCTGAGAGATATTGTGAGAAAAAAGAAACAACATTATTTGGCAATGGATTAGACAAAAGTGTTGACTGAGAGTAAGGAGTGGAGGACAGAATTGAGAATGGAACCTGGATAATTGGGAAGATGATGGTGTCCTTAAAGTAATGCAGGAATTCTGAAGGGAAACAAAGATAATAAGTTTATTTTGACTTATTGCATTTTAAGATTATTAGGGTGAGATTATTGAATCACTGAACAATTTCCTAAATGTTGTCTAGCATGATCTCTCTCTCATTTATAATTTTAGTTTCAGCTCATTATCTGTAACCACTGGGGGAGCTATCTTTGTATCTATCTAACTATCTAAACTATCTATCATCTATCTGTCTGTCTACCTATCATCTATCTTTCTATCTATATCGAATATGGGGGGAGAGAGAGAGAGAAAGAGTGAGAGAGAGAAAGAGGGAGGGAGGGAAGGAGGGAAGGAGGGAGGGAAGGAGGGAAGGAGGGAGGGAGAGAGAGAGATCTATATATGCATAAGGGGTAGGAAGGAGTCATTGTTCTGAATTGATTACTTTCCTATTCAGTTGTATATCATCATCATCATCATCATCATCATCATCATCATCTAAGCAATTCCTATTTTCTTTTCAATAATATTATCAATAATAGAAATTGGTCTATGTTGCATTGATGCAGATCTTAAAGATGAGGTTTTACCATGTTTGAGAGCTAGCCATAACTAGTATGATAACATCTGCCAGTAAGAATATCTGAAGAACTTAATCATCATTTGTTTGAACTGTATTAGAGTATCCTCTGTGATTCTGTCAGGGCATCTATAAAATGTGAGTGATATCTTTCTAGCTGATATCTCAGAGTTGTTACTGTGATTCTGTTAAAACATTTTATGCTAGGTGCTTTGTATGCATACCAGATAAAATAGATCACATAATATATTTTATAAAACACTAACAATTAGCTATGAATATTGTTTTGTTCCTTATGTATCAGGAAAGAGTTTATTAGTATTCTCTGTGTGTAGGAAAAAGACAATCATGTAATTTTTCTACTTTTGTATGTTATAATTGTTGAAATGAAAATAATTAGAAAATAGAGCAATAAAGTCTTTTATGGATGATATTCATTTTAGTTAAATAATCTTAAAATATTATAGAAGGTGACAGCTACATACCTATACATTTGTGTTTAGAAATGAATGACAAAATATGAGCTTCCATTTATGGATAAGGAGTAGAGATCAAAACAATTTTTAAACTTTTATTATTTTAAAATTTTCAATCAGTACATGATTGCTCCAGTGACTTCCTCTACACCTTAGCATGTCAAATGTTAGTACTAAATTCCAATTCCAAAATCTAGAAACCCAGAGGAGAAAAGGGTGGAATCAGCACAGTTTCCTACCTATATTCTAAACACCAATTTTCACTAATTTTCTAAGGAGAGAATTTAAATTTTATTTTATCCTCTAATTCCATGGAAATGTTACTTCTAGCAAAGTGTAACTAATGATAGCATTTCGCTACATCAGAATAATTTGGGGGTTGCACCTTATCCATTTATTGAAATATTCACCCATATTATATCTGGGATGATATGGTTGGGCATTTATCTGCAGTATTGTATGTAGTTTGCACATGTATAGGATATAGACCTATGGAAATCTATCTGGTTCTTATCAATAAATAAACATAGATATCAAGGATATCTGAAAATTATTTAATAGGTTGCTTAATATTTAAAATGTATTGATATATTTTCTTACTGTTTTAAACTGAATACAATACAATTGATATTTTTGCTGCTATATTACTGTTTAATAACTTATTTTTACTGTATAATTACTTGTAATTAGTGGCTAGCTCTATGTTACTCAATAATTTTAAATCTAAGCCTATTTAGAATCTAAGCACAATAAAAAAAAGTTCATAAGTAAATTTCAAAGAATAGTTTTGAAAATTCAGCTTTTATTGATATTTTAAATAACATATCATCTAAATACTATAATTATTTTTATACTGTAATAAGTATAGTAAGCAATGGCATAACACAAAATTTCAGAATTCAATGTATACACAAAGTATCAGGCAAAAAGATATATCTCTGAAGATTACTACTTTTTGAAATATTCTTGGTACTAAACTGATTTCTACCTCATGTGAACAAAAATTCACTATCCTATAAAAAAGTTCTAAATATATATATGTTACCTTTTTTACCCACCACTTTGAGACCATGCTTTAAATTCAGAAACCATCAAAGAACAAAAATAAGAAAAATAGTCACTAAGATAAGACAACTAATCCATTCCATTAGCATCTGTTATTTCAAATGAATGTTTCACGAACTCCTTGTTACATATCCATATTGTTTCATATAGTTATCTAAAATAGTATTGCTTAATATTTGAATACTTAAATTACACATAATTTTTTTTCCATTTCCACAAGGAACTTATTTCTAAATTCTTCTATTAAATGCCCCTTAATTATTGGATGACTCACAACAGAGTAAACATTTGGAACAAACTGATTTGTTTTGTAAAATGAAAATCATCCTCCCTTTCAAAGATTTTAAACTAATATCTAGAAAGACAATATGCTTCCTAAAGATAATGTCTATGCTGACAAAGGCAAGAAGATTTGAGTAATTTATCTGAGCATCAATATGAATTTGTCTTAAATATTATTCTTAGGAATAACCTAGCTAATTATTATGATATTTGAGCCAGGCTAGCTATAAAAAATTTCATAGAAGAATTGTGTACTGTATCTGTGGAGGGAATGCCCAAACCAATGAAATCTCACTTCAGTGAAATATTGAACAATAATCTATTTGTCACAGGGCTTGAAATCCTTACTAGGTAAGCACATACCTCATTTGTTACCAAAGTAGTGAGAACTTTAAGATAATATGCTTTCCTTTATTTGCTTCTCTATCTCTCTGCCCTTTCATTCCACAAAGAATGATGAATTTCTATTCTATGGCTAATAACTCAGTCTGGTCAATATTTTGTGTGAATGATTATATAGCACTGCCAATTTTTATTATTTGTAAAATGGTTCTTAAGGTGAAGATGATTCAGGCTTCCATTTGTTAAATGTTGGCTATCTTTTATGCCATTTGAAACAAAGGAAATGAGACACACAAAACTCAATTATCAAAAAATATATTTTTCCATTTAGTATACTAATCACAATGAATTTATTAAATTGGTATTCCCTAATCCCTGCTTATAGCAATCTACAGAAGTGGTGAATGAAACATTGTGTGTATATATGTGTAAGCAGAGAGAAACAGACCATATGTTTGAAAAAAGATAACCTTTCTGCTGCAGAGAATGAATGTAAAACATTGTGGGTTTTTTTTTCTATTCTGAAGTAAATCTGATTCTTAAAAACTATGACCTGGGAGTTTCAATGGTTCCTGCATAATTGAATAACCTCCTCCTCTTCCTCTCTGCTGTTGTCCAGTCAACCATTTGCTTGTCCTCTTTTATTTCTGGAATATTTGAAGATGTCAGTAGAACAATATTGGGTGACACATTGAATAATAGGAGAGTCATAACTATAGAAAAAGATATTTTTAATACTTTCAATTAAAAAGAAGTATGAAATAGTGAATGGAGAGAAGAATTTGAAGCCAAGGAGACTTGAACTTGTGACCCAGGGCAAGTCACTTAACTGCTCAGATATCTAAGCAACTCAACATTATAAATTGCAGAAGAAGTTACTATGCATTAATAAAGGGAGTCTTCTCACTGAGGGAGTCTTTTTCCCAGTAAAATTTTAGATTCAGACCCTGTCCCTGTCATTTACCTGAAGCATAGGAGAAGAAATGGTTTGGACAAATAAATTGATTGAACTATGAGTTAATTCTCAAATTAAAAAGGACATCAAATCTAAAGGAAAAAAAAAACCTGTCAGAAGAAAGTTAGTCCTGTACTCTAGATTTTTTTCAGGTTGAACTGAGTATGCTATTTAGACCTGCAAGTGTTTTAGATTCATTAACTTTAAAATGTAGGCTCATGTTTGTATTCTTTGGGTGTTTGAAGTATTGAAGTATTGTCTTGCACAGTCTTAGCAAGTTCTAGAATAACAAAATCCTAGTACAAGGAAACTTGGAGCTCAGGAAATAGAAAAGCAAGTGGGGAATTTCATAAAATGAAGGGTGATCAAGGAAAATGATAGAAACCAGTGCATTGGATCCTCCAAGTATAAGTTGTCATCCTTTTGCATTGAGGCATCTTCTCCCAAAACACTAAAGTCTAGTGGGCTTTTATTTGAATCTAACAAATTGATACCTTAGGCATAGGAAGTAAGGAACCTGGACATGAAGAATGGTGCTGATTCATACTAGAGGATAGAGGTAAGACTCCTGGAAAATTGAATATTAGCTGATATTCAAACTTCTTGAGTGGGAAAAGGGACTTTGGATGATTCTGCTAGTCCTACTCTTATTAGTTTCTCTTCCTGATTTGTAGAGCCTGCTAAATAATTAACTAATTAATGAAAAAGAAAGAAAAGAAGGAAAAGTTCAGTTATAGTTGTCCTTCCTCTATCTTTGCAACCTTTTGATATTTTAATCCTCTGAATGATCAATAGTTTCCTCATCATGGACTTTCTTTTCATTGAAGCAGACTACTAACCATCATAATTTCTCTTGGGTTACAATGAGTGAAAAATGTAACAATGGCTAGTCATAAATAGTTTGTAAGAAGAGTTAAAATTAGTCATTTTCCCTAGCACACTGTTCCCTGAATGCTACTAATCTGTCTTGGCAATGACAGGAGTCACCTTTAGAGGTTACTAGTGTGAAATGATATAATGTTGACATTTAAAATGAAATGAACAATGAAAGTGTCAAAGAAGAAAGTTAAAGGAAAGCCTTATAAATTCCAAAGTACCCTCTGTCCTCAAAATCTGTATTTTTTTGTGGTCCTTTCTGAGTTAGAATGGATAAACATGATTTAGTGCACAGACTGTGAGATTTTACTAATCTATTTATTAGTTCCCATTTCAAAGAAGTTATAATGATATGTTTTCAGTTAAGATAATTAGAATACGTTCTTAGCTACAGAAATGGTTTAGCAAGTTATATAACATTATACTGTGCCTTTAATGTTTTAATCCTTTACACTAATGAGCAGCATGATTCACTTTGCCTCACGTTATTATCTTATTCTCACAGAACCTGGGCTTTTATGTTTGGGCATGGTGCAAGTCATCACAGCCTGTGGTTCCCTTTTGTATTACCTGGAATGTTTCAGGTTTTTGACAGATGATAAATGGACTCTAAATATTTTCTAAATATTTTGCATCAGCTATTTACTTTGCCCACTAGTTCAAATAAAGAAAGCCACACAATCTTTCTGTTAGCAGTAATGCTTCGTATATTTTCAGGTTACTGAATTTCTTTCCATAAACATAAGAATTTGTTATATTATAAGAGTCTTCAAAACTTAGAATTTTTTGATTCAGGCAATAGTTTTGATAAATTGCATGTATAAATTCTTATATCCTTCTTTGAAGCCTAGAAAATATGGTGTAGTAGATAGAGTGCTAGGCTTTGAATCAGGAAGGCTTATCTTCCTGAATTCAAATTTGGCCTCAGATACTGTGTGATTCTGAGCAGTTCAGATAATTGTTTTCCCTCAGTTTACTCATTCTGTAAAATTCTTCATTTCTATAAAATGAGCTGGAGAAGGAAATGGCAAGCCACTTCAGTATCTTTACCAAGAAAACTACAAATGGTTCACATGAGAGACATGACTGAAAAACAACTCTACAACAATAACAGAACCAAAAGGAATGCTTAGGTCAAAAGAAACAATTTTTTTTTCATCAAAAAAGCGAATTAATTTAAACAAATAAATAGAGTCTTTAAGCATTTTATCTTTAATCATGCCTAATTGTAATTCAAAAACAACAGTCCAATTGAGGAAGCAGATAAGTGAGATTAAGTTTCCTAAGAAAAAGAAGATACATCTATCTATCTATCTATCTATCTATCTATCTATCTATCTATCTATCTATCTATCTATATATGATGAGAAATTCAGGAATAAAAGTGGAGTTTGTAACTTGGAGAAAACATACCTGCTAGAAGAGGGAACAAAGAAGGAGTTACTACCTATCCCATTGAACCTTTTCACCTAAAATTTCTACAAATTTTCAGATAATAGAAGTCTATGCCTGAACCACTGTGATTTCACAAAGAGGGTAGGAAACAAGATTCTTTATTCATAGGGAAGGTGAATGGGGCTGTTTAGTTCTAAAATTATTAGAAATTTTCAAAAACCACCATTTCTGCCTGATCTACCAAATTCACACTGATCACAACTGCCAATTCCATCATTAGCAATTATACTTTATTCCAATAATAAATTCTAAGCTATCATAATTTGTTCTGTATGTAGCCATATCTAGAGGCATGAGAGACTAATTTTATCTTTTTTGTTTGTAGTCATTCATCCAT
This sequence comes from Myrmecobius fasciatus, assembly GCA_023553655.1. Lineage (NCBI taxonomy): Eukaryota > Metazoa > Chordata > Mammalia > Dasyuromorphia > Myrmecobiidae > Myrmecobius > Myrmecobius fasciatus. Next base: position 69,055 of record JAJPUD010007382.1, on the reverse strand, counting down.
ATTCTGAAACTATCTGTTTAATATTTCATTCATTAATTTATGTGTGCAACCATTTTTTTTGCTATGGCGATTGGGGTTAAGTGACTTGCCCAGGGTTACACAGTTAGGAAGTGTTAAGGGTATGAGGGCAGATTTGAACTCAGGTCCTCCTGACTTCAGCGTTGGTGCTCTATCCGTTGCACCACCCACCTGCCCCATGTTCAACCATTTCTTAACTGAAAAAGCATCTATTTTATGCCTGATGTATGCTTAGCAACATAGTAATAATTGTTACAGATACAATATCTAGAGAAAAAATGATTTACCCTCAGGTATTTTACAATCTAGTTAAGTAAGCCAAAAATGAACTCAAGAAATAACTAAGAGAAATTAGGCAATACATATTACTGTACATATTTACATTCAATGGTGATGTATAAATTTCATGAATTCTCCCCAAAATCAAGCCAAACATATCTAGAGAACTAGAGTAGGAAAAAAGGAAGAAGGGAAGAAAGCACAGATGGAATAAGAATGGAAATAGAAATAAGGGAGGAACAGTCAAAAAGAGATAGAAACATACTGAGAATTATCCAGAGATAGAGGGAAAAAAAGTGAATGTGGTGGGGGACGGGTTGTGGGTGTGTTGTTATGGGGGAGAGTAGAATTAGGAAGTGAAGATTTTTTTTATTTCTTCATTCTTGTGTCAGACTTCTAAACTTAGGTGTTTAGTGAGACTTTTTTTAAGCTTTAGGTTTATGACTACTGTCATTTTTATGGCTGTTTAATTCTTATGAAGTTATGTTTAATAAATATCCAAGATATGGGACATTAATATCCCTTTTTGTCAAAAAGAAGCTATACAAGTTAATGTTAAGAAATAGAATCAAGCCTCCTAATACTGTCAGGAGTTGTTGGAGAGTATAGTCAGACAGAACTGAAATGAAACCCTTATGACTCCAGACTGTAAGGAAGCCTTCTTATCAATGTTTTTACTATCAGGGAGAGTATGATCTAAATATATCTAGGTCATTGTGGTGTTTAACAGCATTTTTTTATGAGAAACAAAATTATGTTATTTCATCTTAAATGAAAATGTATAGTAGGCAACAATCAAATTGCTTCTAACATTGCATTCTCGTCACAATTCCCAGCAAATGAAAATAAAGAAAAGGATAAATATCACTCTATTTAATAGAAATAGTTTTTGTATTTGTTAGTTACTAGCTATTTCAATTTTCTAGTCATTATTTCAGAAAACTGTCTAAATTTGATTAGTGAAAGTGTATTACTAAGTGGTATTTCTCAATAAAAGGATAAAGTGATCAAAATAATGTACATTTCAACATTTTCTACTTTCTAGAGCAGTTTCACCCAGACATGACAAATATGTTGAACTAAGGAAGAATAACAGTAATAATATGATAGTTAATATGTTTATCTCAATATGATCCAGACATGATAAATTCTTTAAAATTATCTCATTTTACCTTCATAATGATCGTAAAACATAAATGCTTTATTGTCCCCCATTTTACAGATGAGGAAATTAAGGCAAACAGAGGGTAAGTGACTTGTTCAGGGTCACACAACTAATAAAGGGTCAGAGGCTGGATTTTTACTCCAGGGTCCTTGATTTCAGATTTAGCATCCTATGTATTGTGCTAACTACCTACCCTGATATACCCTGAATATGTCTTGAAAGCTAATGAAAGGCAAATGTTCTCAATGAAAGCAATTAAATGCAAATTTTGAAGTCAAGAACAAAACTGTTTCATATGAATTTGCTTTAATAATTTTGCTCAAACTCAGAAAGGTTTGACTTCAATTTTTCTGAAGGAAACAAGTGTTATAATGTATGTATGAGATCAATAGACTTTAATTGCAGTGTTCCTTAATAGTTATAACTATATAAAATAATGTGGATATCATGATGTTGACCCTTAGTTATGAGGAAAAAAAGAAATTACATTTAAAATATTATTTAGTAAAGTTAGAAACAATTCATTTCAAAAAAGTTTACCAGGAGACAATTTTTTAAAACAATAATGTTTAAACTCTCACAGTTCAGTTTTACATAACTCCATTGCAGTCATGCCAGGTTTCTGACATAGCTGCATATTTAAAACAAGAAATTCAACCTTTTTTGAGCTTAACAAATTTTAACATAGATATCTCTAATATATGAAAGTAATTGATATAATTAATGTTATACTTGTTCCAGTTAGTGGTTCGAATTTATGAATTTTCTTCTTGGCATTAGGCAGTCTGTGTACTACGGGTAAAACATTCTTTGTCTTTAAGGAACTTCATGTTGGAATTAGAGTGTTATGGTACTTTAGAATTGGAAAATACATCATTTCCATATGGCCTGCCACATCTTCTGGCCATTCACAACTGTTTAGCCTAGAGAATAAGAATATATGTCACTGTACACAGATGTTTTTGAAAGAATTTCTATCTAGATCCAGGTTTAATATTTAAACCTGGATCTAGATAGAAATTACTTCAATAATAATAAATTAACTAAACAAGAAACATGTGTTAAGCATATACCATATGCTATGTGTTGTCTTGGTAGTAAGGACTCAAAGAAAAAATGAGAAAAAGTCTTCTGATTGAGTTTATTATTCTTTAATTTCACTTATCCAAGGCAGATAACAATCATTGGGAAGAAACTAGAGAAGATCCATTGGCAAAGTGCCAGTGAGCCTTCCTCTTTCCTTCCATACACCTATAGACAGAGGTCAATGTACTATAATTTCAGAGTTGACATTTATATCCTCCAGTAAAGTCCCTTTTGCACTTTCTTCTTAGTTAAATATTTATTGTTCCAGCACATCAAACTGGGAGGCATTGAAGAAAGTTGTTATTTTTATCTTAAAGGAAGAGAGATCTTGAGCAGGGGAGTTTCTTGAGCAGAGGAAACATAAAAGTCCAGGCTTTTGAGATATTAATTTGGCAGGCCATGTGGTATGGCCAATAGTATAATGAATATAATGAAGCAAGGACAATAATGTGGAGCTTTTAAAATTGTCCAGGCAAAAAGTGACAAGGGCCAGAGTCATACAGTATACATTAAGAAGAGATATGAAGGTAAATGAAGAATACTTGGCAATTTATTAGGTATATTGGATGGATGACTGTACAAAGTAGGAAATGAATGAAAATTGTCATCTTTAGTGATTGAAATAATAATCACAATCTCAAAAGAAACATAGAAATTAGAATAAGGGATAGATTTTGGCAGAAATATAACTTCTGCCTTGGGCTTCTTGAGTTTGAGATAGTATTCAATTTTTGATGTGAAGCTAGAGGCCACGGGGGAGAAGAGTTTTGGATATATTATAGACTTGGAGGCATCTTTCTAGAGATAAAAATCAAACCCATGATAAATAATGAGGTCATGAAAATAAATGGTATAGGATGAGAAGAGAAAAGAAAAAAAGCTAAAGTCAGATCACAGAGTTACTCCTATATATTGGATCAGAGCATGAATGATGAGCCTACAAAGGAGACTAAAAGGATGACTGAAACAGGTGGAACTACCAATAGATAACATTGTCTTGAAATCCAATTAAGCCACATACCAAGATAAGATCTAAATGGGTTCATGATTTAGATATTAAGAGTGATATTACGAGCAAATTATAGGAACAGAGGATAGTTTACCTCTCAGACCTGTGGAGATGGAATAAATTTATGTCCAAAGAAGAACTGGAACTCTTAATTGAACATCAGATAGAAAATTTTGACTATATTAAGTTAAAAAGTTTTTGTACAAACAAAACTAATGCAGACAAGATGAGGAGCGAAGCAATAAATTGGGAAATCATCTTTACATTCAATGGTTCTGATAAAGACCTCATTTCTAAAATATATGGACAAATGTCTCATATGTATAAGAATTCAAGCCACTCTTCAATAGATAAGTGGTCAAGGGATATGAACAGACAATTTTCAGATGATGAAATTAAAACCATCTCTAGTCATATGAAAAGTTGTTCCAAATCACTATTGATCAGAGAAATGCAAATTAAGAGAACTCTAAGGTACCACTACACACCTGTCAGATTGGCTAAAATGACAGGAAAAGATAATGATGAATGTTGGAGGGGATGTGGGAAAACTGGGACACTGATACATTGTTGGTGGAACTGTGAACGGATCCAACCATTCTGGAGAGCAATTTGGAGCTATGCTCAAAAAGTTGTCAAACTGTGCATACCCTTTGATCCAGCAGTGTTTCCACTGGGCCTATATCCCAAGGAGATCTTAGAGGAGGGAAAGGGACCCACATGTGCAAGAATGTTTGTGGCAGCCCTTTTTGTAGTGGCTAGAAACTGGACACTGAATGGATGCCCATCAATTTGAGAGTGGCTGAATAAATTATGGTATATGAATGTTATGGAATATTATTGCTCTGTAAGAAATGAACAGCAGGATGTTTTCAGAGAGGCCTGGAGAGTCTTGCATGAACTGATGCTGAGTGAAATGAGCAGAACCAGGAAATCATTATACACAGCAACAACAGTATTATATGATGATCAATTCTGATGGACATGGCTCTCTTCAACGATGAAATGCTTCAAACCAGTTCCATTTGGTCAGTGAAGAAGGCCATATACACCCAGAGAGAGAGATGTGAAATGTGGACCACAGCATAACATTTTCATGCTCTCTATTTATGTTTGCTTGCATTGTGTTTCCTTTCTCAGATTTTTTGTCTTGTACACATGATTTTTCTTGCACAGCAAGATAAGTGTGGAAATATGCACACATATATTCGGTTTCACAAGTATTGTAAAATAAAATGCAAGCAGTGGACCTCCTACCATCTAGGGGAGGGGTGGGGACTAGGGGGAGAAATTTTGTAGCAGAAATCTTTGTAAGGGTCAATGTTGAAGAATTACCCATACATATATTTTGCAAATAAAAAGCTTTAATAAAAAAATAAAAATAAAAAACAATAAAAACAAAAATCCAATTAAGGAAAAGGGAGTTGATAAATTCCCTATTTAAATTCAATAATATTGGTAAATGAGCATGATGAGAATTGAGGAAAAAGTCACTGGATTTAGCAAGAAATCCTCCATGACATTAAGTAAACTGTTTCAGTTGAGTGGTATAATTGGAAGCTACATTGCGAGTACCAAAGAATTACCTTATTGAACAAAACAATACTTTTCAGAGCCAACTATAATGGCTAGTAATTCAAGGAAATATTGTTCAGTCAGCACTATTAAATTATTGCATTCCTATTTTACTATAAAATTTTCCTCTTAAGGTGACATTAGAAATAAAATAAGCAACACAAAATGCATACATTTCATTTTTAAAAACCATCAGGTGAACAACTAAAAGCTTGCTATTGATTTGGAAATTGATCTGAAGCTTTTGCCATTTTATACAGATACATTCCATGTTTTTTTTCACAGTCAGCTCTTGGAAAGTAGAGATGACTTTTTAAAAACTGGAGTATTGGCACAAAAGAGTAATACAATTACAATGCTCTAATTCTTTTTTCTTTAGGTATTGTTTCATATCATTAAATCTACATCTTTTCATGCATTTGTTTTGAGTTGGCAAAACCTAATAAATTTACATATCTGGTCCTTTTGCTCACCAGTTAGATCAATTTTTCAGGAGGATGGGTTAAGGAATGCATATAACATCAAAAATTTATACATTGCATTAATATGGAGATTCAGCATCCTGAGGTTAAAGAGACATATTTTCCCATTGTATTAAATTTTGTTATTATCTTCTATAGTTCCTTGACAGAAAATATTTTACTAAACATGCTACTTCTTTCATGCAATCTTTTTAGCTAGCATCTATTTTAATAAAAGTGATATTCTGATTAGGTCAGAAATGCAGTATGTTTCACTCATAAAGTTGCAACTTTTTAAAAATGTGGGTATATTAGGTTTAAAAATGTTTTAATAGTGACAAAGACATACAATTAAGTAAAAGGAACTTTTTAAAAGTAATAAGCAATTTCCTTTTAAATATTTGTTTTAAGGGAATAATTATGACATTCATCTCATTGTTTTGTAACTTCTTATCTTGAGCAGCTTGGGGCAGCTAAATGGTCCAGTGCATGCATACATAAAGTGTCAGGCGGGATTTGAGGAAGGTTCATCTTCCTGAGTTCAAATCTGACCTCATACGATTAGTTATTGAGTTTCTCCAGTCAGGTTACTTAACTTGTTTGTCTCAGTTCCTTATTTGTAAAATGACCTAAAAAAAAAAAAAAAAAGGACATGGCAAACCACTTGTATATCTTTGCTAAGAAAACCCTAAAGGGAATCAAAGAAAGTCAAGCACAACTGAAAAAGGTATCAACTTACCTCCTATTATGAGAATATAAACTCAAGATAGTTCCTTTTTTAAGTGTTTTATCTCATTTTTTTACAACATATTGAGGGTTCATTTGTTTCTCGACTTACCAAACTTATGATTTTATTGGATATGAGAGTACTCCATAGAAAATTTCCTATATAAATAAATATCAGCACCTCTTCTGCAATTTATAGTCTCAGAGAGTTGTTTGGGACACTGACTTGAAGCCATTACTCCTACTTCATATACAGCTGTATCACTAAAAAACAGAAGAGATGCTACCTAATTAAATATTCACTGATGACATTAACTAGAAGGGTTAGAATTAATTTAATTGTGTTATATTTAAATGCATAAGTTCATGTGTATATGTGTATATATAAATATATATATATATATACATGCTTATTAAACCATAAAATTGCACTAACTTTAGGATATAGTATATGTGTACCCACATATGTATATGTGTATAGATATATAAAAATATCTATATAGATACACATACATCTAGATAGATAGATGTTGACTATATCTCTATACATGCATAATAATGTGTGTTGTAGAACAAATTGAAAAATCAATTCCTGTGAATTCCTTTTTCTCTTAGTACTGTCAAAACCCTGGTACAAATTCCCACCACTTCATTCCTGGATTATGGAAATAGCCTTTTGGTTAGTCTGCTTGTCTCAAATCTCTTATTCCAGACCATTCTCTAGCCAGACGTCAAACTGATCCTGCTAAATTTTAGGTCTGACTATGGCACCATAATCATAGTTAAAAAAATAGTTCATTATTATCTCTAAGCACAGGCTTTTAAAACTCTTCAAAACTTAGAAGTTTTACTTGTATCTTTCTAGTTTTCTTAAACATCACTTTTTGTTATGTACTCTGTACACGGTACTTCAGTGCCATTGAACTCTTAGATGTTCCTTACATACAGCACTCCATCTTCAAATTCTAGAGGTTTTCACTGGCTGTCTCCCACTTCTCTTGCTCCTTATTTCTACATCTATCCCTCCTTGGCTGGCTTCCTGTCAACTGAAAATCACACTCTTCCAATTTTACCAATGGTAATGTTTTCCCTTTAAGATTACCTTCAATAGGGCCAGCTAGGTGGCGCACTGGATAGAGCACCAGCCCTGAAGTCAGGAGAACCTGAGTTCAAATCTGGTCTCAGACACTTCCTAGCTGTGTGACCCTGGGCAAGTCACTTAACCCCAATTGCCTTAGCAAAAAAATTAAAAAATTAAAAAAAAAGATTACCTTCAATTGATCATTTCTCTGACTTATTGGGTTGTTTGCATGTTGTCTTCTCTATTAAATTGCATACTGCTTGAAATCAGAGACTGCCATTTGACATTTTCTGTGTCTTTACCTCTTAGCTCAGTGCCTGACACTTATTATCTAGCTTATTATTGCTGTAGGTACACGCAACTATTTTTTAATTATTTATATGCAATATTTGTAATACTGATTTCACACTAACTGAATATTTGACTCAACTTTAAGAATCAGGAATATTGTTGTGAAAATATTTTAGATTTTTTGGAATCATTTGCTATAATAAAGGATTTGAATTGAAGTTAAATAATAAACATGGACACTTACAAGTTATGTGACCCGGGGCAAGTAATTTAACCCAATTAAGAGGGAAAACCCTGTTTTCCTCTATTGACTTATTTGTAAAATGAGTTAGACAAGGCAAAGACAACCATTCCAGTACTTTTGCCAAGAAAACCCTTAATGGGGTCATGTGGATTCAAATACAACTGCAAAAGATGGAAAAAATAACTGAAGACTGCAGCAATGTTAATTTTTAATTGTTAGATAAATCATTTCTCTAAATGTCAATTTCCTCATCTCTAAAGTGCAGATGATAATAACTTCTCTGCCTATACTTGCTAGTAATACATAGTATAAAAATAAATTTAATTTCATTTGGGTTAAGGTAGTAGTAGAAGAAAGAGTACAGAAATTTCTTTGTAATTCAAATTATTAGTTCATACAAACTGTATGGGACCTGAAAAAAACTTTATTTTTTTCTAGATCTTAATTTTCTTTTTTTGTTTTTTTTTATCTGTAAAATGAGAGGACTAGGATTCATTATTTTAAGGTTCTTCTAAACTTTAATAATCTAGACCTTCCACCCTTGCCAATCTTCTTATGCATTAATCACCTTTCTAAATTCATTGGCCTTATTGTTTTTCTCACAAATCCCATCTTCTGCTAAAAAGAAACAAGAAACAAACAAAAAATTTTATCCTCATTCTCTTTACTCAGGTGCCTTGCCTCTGAGATCACTTTGCAACAATTAGTCAACATACTCTCACAGAATAATGTATATGAAGTTGAATGATATTTAGACAATCTGGAAATATATGCTGGGGTGAGATTGTGAAGGACTTTAAATAACAAAAAAAAACCCAGAAGTTGTTATTTTATCATAGAAACATGAGAGAAACATAAATATTCTTAAGCAGGAAGAATATATAGTCAGATGCATTTTTTATGAATATATATATTTTTTAGTTTTATTTTATTTGCAAAACATATGTATGGGTAATTCTTCAACATTAACCTTTACATATGCCCTCCAACTCCCCACCCCTCCCCTAGATGGCAGGATATCCACTCCATGTTAATTATGTTAAAATACTTGACAGATCGAATATATGTATACACATTTCCACACATCATTGTTGTGCAAGAAAAATCGTATCTACACAAAAGACATATCAGATAAAGGAAACACAATGTAAGCAAACATCAGTTGAGAGTATTAGAATGTTATGTTGTGGTCCACATTTCACATCCCTCTCTCTGGGTGTATATGGCTTCCTTCAGTAAACAATTGGAAGTGGTTTGAAACATTTCATTGTTGAAGAGAGCCATGTCCATCAAAATTGATCGTCATATAGTATTGTTGTTGCCATATATAATGATCTCCTGGTTCTGCTCATTTCTAAATCAATATTGATTACAAAAGTGCAAATTAAGACAAATCTGAGGTACTATTAAATATGTCTCAGATTGGCTAACATGACAAGAAAAGATGATCAATGTTAGATGTAGAAAAACTAGAATACTAATTAGTGCATTATTGGTGGAGTTGTGAAATGATTCAACCATTCTGGAGAACAATTTGGAACTATGCCCAAAGAGCTATATAAGGCTATAAAACTGTCCACAGTCTTTGATTCAGTCCAAAGAGATCATAAGCGAGGAGAAAAAAAACCCACATGTACAAAAAATGTTTGTAGCAGCCTTTTTTGTAGTGTCAAGAAATTGTAAATTGAATTCCCATCAGTTGGGCAATGGCTGAATAAGTTATAATATATGAAGGTAATGAAATATTATTGTTCTGTAAGAAATGATGAGTAGGCTGATTTTAGAAAGACTTGGAAAGATTTACTTGAACTGATGATGAGTAATGCGAGCAGAGCCAAGAGATCATTGTAGACAGTAACTGTAAGATAATGTGATGATCAATTATGGTAAATTTGGCTTTTCAACAATGAAGTGATTCAACACAACTCTAACAGACTTGTGATGGAAAGTGCCATCTATATCCAAAGAGAAAACTATGGAGGCTGAATGTAGATCAAAGCACAGCATTTTCACCATTTTTGTTGTTGTTTATTTGCTTGTTTTTTTTTCCTTTTTGTGTATTTTTACCATTTTTATCTGATTTTTGTTTTTACTTAACATGACAAATATGGAAATATGTTTAGAAGAATTGTACATGTTTAACTTATTTAGAATTGCTTGCTGTCTTGAGGAGGGAGAAAAATTCATAACACAAGGTTTTGCAAAGGTGAATGTTGAAAACTATCTTTTCATCTATTTTGAAAAATAAAATGCTATTAAAATATGAATTTTGCAGTAATGCTCAGAATAAATTGGAAATAATAGAGATTTGAAGCTAGAGAATCAGTTAGGAGTCAATGAAAATAATTTAGTTGATCCTTAAACCAGGATGCTGGCCAAATAAGTGGAAAAAAGATCAGGTTTGAGAGATGTTACTGACTTAAAATCAACAAACTTAGGAGAGCATATTGGATTGGATTTATAGAACTTAAAGTCAGTTGCACTGGGATGACCAAGGGACATTTTTTGTAGTTAGAGAAGAAAAGAAATTCCAGGAAAGGTAAGCCAAAATGAATGAGAATGCAAGTGACAACAGTTGACATCTGTTTCATTTAGTACTTCTTACTACCTGCCTATATAACAATGAGCAGAGATACACCATTTTTTTTGCTCTCTAACTTAAGGATTCATGTTATTCTCAATTATATATTCAAACTATTTCAAGTCCATTGAAAATGAGAAAAAAAGGAAGAAAGTGACTTTGGCCTAAACAGACATTCATATATCCTTTTAAAATGAAATAATTAAACAAATTTAATGTCTTTTTTTTAATGATGCTCAGTTGTGTCCAGCTCTTCATATTCCCATTTGGAGTTTTCTTGGAAAAGATATGGAAGTGCTTTGCCATTTCTTTCTCTGGCTCATTTTACAGATGAGAAAACTAAGTCACACAGCATTAAGCAATTTTGTTCAGTGTAACACAGCCAATTAATAAGTGCTTAAGGCTGGTTTTAATTCATGAAGATGAGTTTTCCCGACTCCATGTTCTGCATTTTATCCACTGTTCAACCCCATTAATTTAAATAAGCAGAATTTATCCAGCAGAGTCTCTGAGGTAAAACTGAGCTCCCAGTGCATGGTAAAGATAACCATTATTCCATTGCTTACTTGTATCTTTCAACAAAGTCTTTAGACTTTTTGTTAATTTTGTTTTTCCTTTTTGAGTATTTTTACCCTTTTTATCTGATTTATTTTTTACTTAACACACACACATACATGTGCACATGCACGCACACACACACACATACACACACACACACACACACACACACACACACACACACACACTGCCGCCACCACAATAACCACAGTTGCTGTAGCATTAGGCACACAGATTTTATTGCCAAAGTTAGGTTCACATACGACTCATTCATGTTTCCACTCCTTCAATTCCTGTTTGCTGAACTTCCACACCAAATGTGAAGGATTTGACATTCTTCTACAATGTCTTAGGAACTCATAATTAATGGTGACATACCAGTCTTATGTTAACTATATAAGCATTGTTACAACACAAAAGAAGCTATTACATCAAAACCATCCTGGAAAGTTGATATGTACCTATTACAGCCTCTACTCTCCTTGAAAAAAAGAAAACAAAGTCTGATCATTCTGGTCTTGACAGGTACAAACACAAGAGTATGATCTTTATTTTTGACAGAGATAGCAAAAAAAAAATTATGGGAACAACATTTTTTGAGGTATCAAATGTTGAAAACCAGCTGAAAGGTGCTTTCACAGCTGTTCATGTTTTTATTTTTATTCTTTTTTATATCCCAGACGTCTCTATGATTTATTGTCCACAGGGTTGATTTGTTTCTTTTCAGAATGATTAGAAAAGGTTAATAAACTGATTTCTCTCTGAATATAGCACAATATTATGTTAGGAAGTTTTCTAAGATATATTAATGTCTCTTAAGATGATAGGTTACTGAAGCTGTCATGTTTCCTATAGGAATAAAAGAGGTTAACTATGAGTGCAAAATATTGCATATAATAGCAGATGGAGTCATTGAATTTTGTTTTGTTTTGATTTTATGCTTAATTATACATATATGCATATATATACATATTTGTGTATGTTGTATGTGAATATGTGTGTGTGAATTCATTGGAGTGATAGTGAGAAATGTCAGTTTTATAAGCTACAACCAAAAAATAACAAAAATAAATTTGTGAAATGAGGACCATTAGACATTATTTAATTACTTGGAGTCATCTCTTATTTTTTTCTCCCTTAGTGCCTCATTGATATTCTCTTTAATATATAATTGATAACCAAGCTTTCTTTCTTTGTGAGTTCTTTTGCATCTCTCCTTTCCATTGCAACCTTACTTTTAACACAAAATTTTGGCACTATACTATCACTGGAGGATTATAACAATTAGTTTCCCTGTCAAAATCTTCTAAATCTTCTAATCCAATCTGAGTTCTGTTGCAAATTTTCTTAAATTTTCATTATGTCTAATATTCAGAAACTTTCAAAGGCTTTTCTGAGCTTAGAATTATAGAAATATTGTCACATTTGAAATTTCCACTCCAACTAGAAATCTCTACTCACTGTTCTACTGATGTTTTTTTTTTTTTTTAACTATATATTTTTTCTTACTTAAAGTTTATTCTCTATCTTGGATCTACCTATCTGAATCTTATTCATACTTCAACATAAGCATAACTAGGAATTCTTGTGACTGTGGCAAATGAAGTTGTGAGAATGAAGCTAGAGAAAAGTAAATATTTCAAGGCTATCTTGGATTTCCATTGCTATTCACCCTTGGTGTGCTAAATGGTGTGGATACATCAGACAACTCACATATAAATAGCATCCCCTTTGGGATGCAGTTTTTCTAGTATAATAATGGGGAAATGTGGACCCCAATCAAAAGACCTGATGTAAAAAGGAAATTGGGTACTATTAATTGATGAAGGTACATTCCTTCTGCCATTCCCACCCCACAAATTTAACATCTAGGAAAACCAACTTTCTCCACAAAGTATCCTTTCTCACCACTTAGTATTTCACCAACTTTGTACTTTACTCAGGCAAGAAAGCATTCTACATACCCCCATGTACTGCCTCCACTAAATCCCATTGATTCTGTGGTATAAAGTCTATATTGCCTTGTGCTATTTATGGTTCCAAAACACAATTTATGTTCCAAGTCTTCATAAAACCTTCACTGAATACATCAGCCTTTCTTCATATTGAACCGAATATAAGGTACAGCCATGTAATTTAAATATAATAGATAATATTTTTGTTAATTACAACTGAATTGCCTTGATACATTTGTATATATAAGTCAAGGTTCTCCTACTAGAGTCTCCTTCCTGAAGGCAGTGACTTCTTGATTTTTGCCATGATGCTTACCAAAATAACTTGTATATACAAGCTGGAAATTTTCTAAATAGGGTAAATGAAGAGCAGTTTGGTGGTTCAATGGATGGAGAATTGGTCATGGAATCAGGAAAACCTGAGGTCAAAATTGGTCACAGAAGCTTACTAGCTGTGTCATCATGACCATGTCACTTAACTCCAAATGCCTCAAAAAATATGTTTGTGTATGTATATATACACATATATATGCATGTATATATGTGTGTGTGTATATATACATATGTGTATATATATATATATATATATATATATATAT